>ML784660.1:552683-576155 GCA_009831015.1 Picea engelmannii | reverse complement strand
TAAGCAATATGCAAGAAATTTAAACTACAACCATTCAATAAGACGTTTTGCAGAAAAAACACTTACAATTCATGAAGAAATAACCATGCAAACCCTAGTTGTAACACCTTCCTTCAAGAGAAACACCATAAATGCCAAAAAATATCTTCCTTGAACAAGTGCGCATCACTTAGTTCAGCCAAAAACCCTAATACGGCGCTAAAAATCAGACCTCACTGTGATTGAGTGAAAATTGATGATCAAAATGAGAGTCAAAACCCTCAATATATAGTGTATCAATGACCTAATTTTACTTTTTAGTTCATAAAAAGGCCAACAAGGCCATAATGTCAAAATCATATTGTTTTTACATTAAATTCTAAGTAAAATCCCTAATCAAACAAAAGGTGAGACATCAAGCCCCTCTGAGGGAGACGTTAGCCCTTTCTAGGGCTAGTGCAACATCTAGAAGCCAAATGTTAGCCCTCCTTGGGCTCTTCCAAACTGCCACACATTCCAACCACCTTGTCCATCTGCCATATGCTCATGATGATGTCATATGCCTCCTGGTGACGTCCTGGGTCATCTAGAGACAATGTTCCACTGCAAGTGGGTCAATCCCCTAGGTCCAGCTCAACGAAAGTTCCCCTGATGGAACGTCTTCTTCATCTCCAGTGCAAAGGCCCCGATCCATATCCATCTTGTCTTTGCCCCCTGATAGGGTCTCAACATCCATCTAGTGGGTTCTTCAGCCCCATGGAGGTCTGAACTGGTCATCTCCCCATGTGTACCAGTCCAAATGGTACATGTCCGTCGGGCATGGTCCTGCACATCAAAATCTACGCCCTCCATGGGATTATCAGGCACAGGGATCATAGCAATGTCAATCACATCTCATCATCAATAGTATTAAACATATGCATAAAAACCCCTAGTACATCAGTCAATAGCTCAAAGACATTACAGAAATCTACAATACAAGATTGGAGAAAAGGACAAGGCACCCTATTGGGCTAGTGTCCACAAGAAAAGGAAAGTTTCCAGGAAGATCTCATCCAAGCCATGTAAGTGAGGTGATGTGGCTAGGGGATGTCCAAACATGTGGGTGCAGTGAGGGCTAAGGATGCATAAATGTTACCTGTGGGTGCCTTTGTAGAAGGTGAGTTGTACCTGTCATGGATGCATTTTTTTCAAGCCCATTCTTGCCTTTATTATTTTTCTTGCTTTATTCTTTTACTTGTTTTCATTCAAGAACTAACCAGAGGACACTACCTTGGCATGGTGACCAGAGCTGACAACGTTACCCACAAGTACTTTCACATAGATGAGAAGGTTGGCTCGTGATGAGACCCCCTTTCCCTTGGCCATGCAACCAAAGGTCATTGCCTTCGCGTGGTAACCAGATGGTGGCAATGTCATATTGTTAGGTACCCATGGACCTAATAGTTTGGCTCATGATGAGACCCCCTATCCTCTGACTAGGTCTTGTTTTGTTATTTTCCGGGTCCCTCTTGTTTCTTGCTAAGAGGCTTTTTACTGCCTTCTCGGGGATCCCTAGGTGAAGCATCTTGAGGTTTTATTTCTAGGCTTTTGTCTTTCACCAACTACTTTTACCTTCTGGGCCTTTAGCCCCTTCTTCCCACGAGATAAGGTGCAATCCTACAAATAGGTCAACCCAATGCCCAGACAAGGGGAATGGGATAAATGAGTGGGAGATAAGATGAAACAGTAGTGCTATGATGGGAGTGGACGATGGCTTTTCAAAAATTCCCCAGTGGCAAACCAAAACCTATGGGAACAGGCTTTCTAGGGCACCTTGTCAATTACCCCAAGCATGGTCAAGTGGGAAAATGTAAGATCCAAGCAGTTGTTAGAGATAAAAGGAATCAGAGGCATATATTTAAAGGTTTCAATGATCAAAGGTGACACATACCATGATACCTGGACCAATTACCTCGTGGAGCAAGAACCTTCTCTGATATAGGACCAAGCGGATGGTGATGGAGATTGTTGCTGCTGACAAGACAATGCTGATGGGAGAAGAAAAGGATGGGCCCTCCAGGGCCATGCTCAGGTCAATCCTTCTCTCGGTACTCCATGTCTAGGACCTATGGGCCTCGATACATGATCTCCTAGTTATCCCTAAAAAGTGGGGATAACATCTGGCTCCAACTCGGAGACATGTGCTCACCGTAGAGCACATGAGAACCTCAACATCTATGGCATAACCTGCAGACCTGCTCAATCTCGATTGAAGTATTAGTAACCAAATTGGTGTGGTAATGCCACCCCAGCATACACATATATATATAAATAAATAAATCATAAATGCTAATATAAAGTGAAGTACTTACCTGTACTTACCTATTGGTTGGATGTTGGTGTAGTCAAATGACTAGTGAAGCCAATCCATCAACGTCCCACGATAACTGCCTTTGTGCTTCATCATAAACCAAAATAGTGATAAGTCAAGCACAAAAATAACATGGGTAAGAACATGTATCATATCATCGGGAATCGCAAAGTCTAACTCATGGAGGTGGGTGGGAGGGATAAAATTATGCCAAGTCAATCTTCGAGGAAAGTACTCAATCCACTTCAGGAAGGGGTCATGAAAAGTCCAAGGTTCAGAACACTGACTCAAAGGGTCGGCAAAATGGTTATCTAGGACGTTCTCATACTCTAAGGTCTAGGAAGGGATTGACAAAGATGTATCAGATGACTGGTAAATTCTCAAGGGAAGATTGAAAATTTAAGATGATAGATTGAAATCTGTAGTTTTCAACCAACCCTTGGATTCTCGGGTTTGCTTCAGAGAAAACTCAATGCAAAAGTCACAATTCCCAACTACACCTTTAATGAAATAGCAGGGTAAGGTAATAACAGGTGGTTGGAGGAAAAGGTCACGAGAATCCTTCTTTAGGCAAACAATGTTCTTACTCCCATAAAAAACAGAGCACAGTGGTGGTTGATAATCTTCTACATAGAATGAATCCAAGTGCTTGGAGGAATACTCTTGAAAACACTCAAGGTAAGACCAAAAATCATCAGGAAAATATGGTACTAGGTCAGCCTTGGGTGTTTGGGGAGCATCAGTAAGAATATCGTCTCCCTGTTGCCACTGGTCAGAATCAAAGATAATATGTCGTGATAAATGTAAAGGCAACAACTGGGAATGATTCTCAATGTCATAAATGGGGTCCATACCAAAACCGATTACATCCCATTTATGTCTTCCAACATGTATGAACTCATCAATATCAACTATCTCAGTATCAGTATCATAGCATGGAGGATTGAAAACACTCATATGCTCACCCATATCCTCCTCTAAATCACGAGGTAGAAAATTATCAAAATTTTGGGGAGGAGGATAACTGACTATTTCTTCTTATGCAGGAGTTTCAAGGACTTTGGTGTTTCCAGCATGCGTTATTCTTTCATCCTCATGGATTGCCCCTTTGTCTTCAAGAGTACAACAAGGAATATTTACTTCGTTCGGGGATTCCATTTCTCCTTCACTCTCTGAATCAAGGAACAAGATATCATCGAAATCCTAAAAAGAGAAGCAACTAACCTCATCGTCTTGTTGTTGTGCAGGTGAGAAAAGCTTGTCGATTGCTTCATCAGGAGGAGGAGCACATGTTGATTTTTTATTGTCTTGTTTAGGTTTCAGCTCCTCTGCTGCGTTTTCAATGATCCCTTGCTCTTGGAAAACCTCATCAAGAGCTTTCCTCTTAGTATTTTGTTGGTCAATAACTTGTTTCCCTTCTTCTTGAAAATCAGTAGTAGAAGTTTCAAGGGAAACCAACTTCTCCAAATTGAGAGTACCCGAGGTATCTTCATAATCATTTATTTCGCTTCCTAGGGAAAAAACGTTTTTTATCTTGGACAAGAAGATGTTTTCCTTAATTTGTAAGGCCATTCCACCGGCTTCATGGAGTGCCTTTGGATTCTTTTTACTCAGGAGAAACCCCAAATGCACCAAGAGTGCATTGGTAAAGAGATACACAAGGTTCTTGTCCTCAGGGTAATGGCCCCTAGGAAGTTGGTACAACAAACCCTCAAATCTATTTCGGAAGTTCCAAACAGTCTCATTTTTAGCTTGTTTTGCGTACTGGAGTCTTTTTAGAAATGTTTGTATCTCTTCCAATTTTATGCCCCATTCTTTGAGAAAGACTTCTTCTAGCTGATTCATGGAGGTGATGCTAACATTGGGAATATCATCATACCATTTTTTAGCATTCCTGTGAAGAGTGGTGGGAAAAATTTTCATCACTACATCTTCGGCATCATCATCGACAGGATGGAATCCAAAATAAGAATAAAAATAATTCATATGAAAGTTAGCTCTTTCCCCATCGTTACCAATGAATCTAGGGAACCATCTTCCTTCTATCGGGGGCATTTTTCATGGGTATCCCGAGATTTTTCTCATGTCTAAAGGCTTGTAATTCCCGGGATCCCATTGTGAAGTCAATGTTGGCTTCGTCATCAATGGAGTCGCCAAACAATTTTCTTGAAACTATCAAAAGATAAGAGAAAAAACCCTAAGTGGAGTCGCCAAATAAGCTTTGTAAGATAAGGCTCTGAGGCAAGGCTTATCGAAAAGATTTTTCATCTGAGGAGAATTGACTCAGTGTTCCCCGGCAATGGCGCCAAAATGTTATCACACAATCTGCAGCTAGGAGCAAAGGCTTTAAGGTACAAGGCCAAACTGGCGTAACATGAACCTTTCCCACCAAATGTCACCACGATGGGTAGGTTATTTCTCTTTAGGGAGGTTAGGCCCAGGGGAGACGTCCCCAGTGACCTGGGGTTTTGAAGAGGCTTTAAAAGATAATCAAACAATGACAAGTTTCCCCCTTCATAGATCACCACCAAAGCAGATAGTCTGGCTTATAGCCAATAAAGACAACCAAGTAGGATCCCTGCCCAAGAACAAAGCAACAATAAACTTGATATATGTAAGCTTTGGTTAGTACTTCATATATTTTAAAGACTATATGGTATTCAATATGAGCAGTTTAAAAGTAAATGTTGATGAAGTCAATGTTTACAAAATAGCAATAGCAGTAATGTCACTTCACCAATAAATACTAGAATGATACAACATTCAATATAACAAACCACTTCTTAACTCAATTAATGCCTTCAACAACCATTCAATTGCTCATAAAGTACAACTTTTTTGCATTGAGATGAAATAACCAAGAGTGACGTCAACAACTTAGGGTTAGTAGGTTAGGGTTAGAGTAGTTAGGGTTTTATATTCAATTTTTGAGAGTGTTTGGATCAAAGTCTCACTTCGATGTTGGAGGTCTTGGGATCAATGCCTTAGGGTAGAATGGAGTCAATATGTCAAGGACGCACAGGTTGAAGGAGATGAGATTTCAAAGGAATAGAGGGAAAATTTTCAAGGTGCTACTAAAGTAGGGTCTCAATGACAGAACCCTAGGGGAGAGAGGCTCACTCTAGTGTTGTAAAAGCAAGGCCTCGTGCTCTCTCCTCCTTCCCGACAAACATTTAGATCAGATAAAGCATAAAATCAAGACAAGAAAGATTAATGAGGGAGAGTGTTTCTACAACAAGGCTCTTTCATCAAACCCTAAAGGAAAAACGGTCCTAAGTGTAGATAACCTAGTCTTGGGATGTCTTCCTCCTCTTGAATTCTAAAAGGTATGGCTAGCACAAGGGAAAGAGAAACAATG
Source organism: Picea engelmannii (assembly GCA_009831015.1). Classification (NCBI taxonomy): domain Eukaryota; kingdom Viridiplantae; phylum Streptophyta; class Pinopsida; order Pinales; family Pinaceae; genus Picea; species Picea engelmannii. The sequence goes on along the minus strand of ML784660.1, from coordinate 570,465 downwards.
AGTGTAGATACGGCTAGGCTCTCTTCCTCTCTTTCAATGGCTGAAGGTTTCTCTATCAGGGGACATGAGACAAGGACCTACTTGTGTTCTTGTCACCTAAGATTTTGATTCAGCAAATTTATAAGCAATATGAAAGAAATTTAAACTACAACCATTCAATAAGAAGTTTTGCAGAAAAAACACTTACAATTCATGAAGAAATAACCATGCAAACCCTAGTTGTAACACCTTACTTCAAGAGAAACACTAAAAATGCCAAAAAATCTCTCTCGTCAACAAGTGTGCATCACTTAGTTCAGCCAAAAACCCCAATAGGGCGCTAAAAATAAGACCTCACTATGAGTGAGTGAAAATTGATGATCAAAATGAGAGTCAAAACCCTCAATATATAGTGTATCAATGAAATAATTTTACTTTTTAGGTCATAAAAAGGCCCACAAGGCCATAATGTCAAAATCATACTGTTTTTACATTAAATGCTAAGTAAAAGCCCTAATCAAACAAAAGGTGAGACGTCAAGCCCCTCTGAGGGAGACACTAGCCCTTTCTAGGGCCAGTGCAGCATCCAGAAGCCAAACGTTAGCCCTCCTTGGGCTCTTCCAAACTGCCACACATTCCAACCACCCTGTCCATCTGCCATATGTTCATGATGATGTCATAAGCCTCCTGGTGACATCCTGGGTCATCTGGAGCCAACGTTCCACTGCAAGTGGGTCAATCCCCTAGGTCCAGCTCAGCCAAAGTGCCCCTGATGGAACATCCTCTTCATCTCTGGTACAAAGGCCCTGATCCATCTCCATCCTATATCTACCCCCTGATGGGGTCTAAGCATCCATCTGGTGGGTTCTTCATCCCCATGGAGGTTCGAACTGGTCATCTCCCCATGTGTACCGGTCCAAATGGTACATGTACATCGGGCATGGTCCTACACATCAAAAGCTACGCCCTCCATGGTCTCATCAATCACAGGGATCATAGCAATTTCAATCACATCTCATCATCAATATTATTAAACATATGCATAAAAACCCCTAGTACATCAGTCAATAGCTCAAAAACATTACAAAAACCTGCAATACAAGATTGGAGAAAAGGACAAGGTGCCCTATTAGGCTAATGTCCACAAGAAAAGGAAATTTTCCAGGAAGATCTCATCCAAGCCATGTAAGTGAGGTGATGTGGCTAGGGGATGTCCAAACATGTGGGTGCATTGAGGGATAAGGATGCATAAATGTTACCTATGGGTGCCTTTGTAGAAGGCGAGTTGTACCTGTCATGGATGCATTTGTTTCAAGCCCATTCTTGCCTTTATTCTTTTTCTTGCTTTATTCTTTTATTTGTTTTCATTCAAGAACTAACCAGGGGACATTGCCTTGGCATGGTGACCAGAGCTGACAACATTACCCACAAGTACTTTCACAGAGATGAGAAGATTGGCTCGTGATGAGACCCCCTATCCTTTGACTAGGTCTTGTTTTGTTATTTTCTGGGTCCCTCTTGTTTCTTGCTGAGAGGATTTTTACTGCCTTCTCGGGGATCCCTGGGCAAAGCATCTCGATGTTTTATTTCTAGGATTTTGTCTTTTACCAGCTACTTTTACCTTCTGGGCCTTTAGCCCCTTCTTCCCACGATATAAGGTGCAATCCTGCAAATAGGTCAACCCAATGCCCGAACAAGGGGAATGGGATAAATGAGCGGGAGATAAGATGAAACAATGGTGATATGATGGGAGCGGACGATGGATTTTCAGAAATTCCCTAGTGGAAAACCAAAACCTATGGGAACAGTCTTGCTAGGGCACCCTGCCAATTCCCCCAAGCATGGTCAAGTGGGCAAATGTAAGATCCAAGTAGTTGTTAGAGATAAAAGGAATCAGATGCATATATTTAAAGGTTTCAATGATCAAAGGTGACACATACCATGATACCTGGACCAATTACCTCATGGAGGAAGAACTTTCTCTGATACAGGACCAAGCCGATGGTGATGGATGTTGCTGCTTCTGACAAGACAAAGCTGATGGGAGAAGAAAAGGATGGGCTCTCCAGGGCCATGCTCTGGTCAATCCTACTCTTGGTACTCCATGTCTAGGACCCGTGGGCCTCGAGACATGATCTCCTAGTTATCCCTAAAAAGCAGGGATAACAGTGTTGGGTATGTGTTATATTCTTTGCACCAGTAGCAGTGTCTGAGCGTTTGCGTCGGGCACACAGGGGGATTCGGGGGCAGCGCCCCCGAATTTTTTTTTCGCAACGGGATGACATATTTTCGGGACCACATGATATTTAGGTTTTTTTTGGCACATGGTTTTTTTTCCAATGGTTTTCTATTTCCGGTTAAGGAATTAGGGTTTTGGACTAATCTAGGTCATTGGGTTAGGGTTTTGGATGCCACTGGCTCCTATATGTATATTGTATTGTAAACAATGTAACACAATGTATGAATATAATATATGTTGGTTTTCCCGGTTTGGGTTTCCAGAGGAAAAATCTCTGTGTAATGTTTGCATTTTCCATTGTATCTTTTCTATTCTTTTTTGAATATCTGTTTACAGTAGACATTGTACAAGGTTAGAATTTACAAACAGTGCCCATTTCCAATAGATGTACGCGTAAAATATTAGAAAATTGTGATTAATATAGAAATATATTAAAATAAATGGTGTATCACACTTAAGATTAAGAAACTTAAGCTATAGTGTATCATATAGAGCCATCTTAAGATTAAAAAACCCACAAAACATGACACACAAATATTTGAGGCAAGGTAATATTAGAACTTTAATTAATTAATAATAATTAATAATAATGAGTTAATTAAAGGAAAGACTACTTATTGCCTCAATACAGACTTATAGCATCTTTATCATCCAGACTTAAGTTTAATGAGTGTTTGCCAAGGTGATGTCGGTGAACCATATGCACTTTCACTGATATAACGTCAATGTTTGAAAAGCATCTGACATTAAATGTATATCTCGCGTGAAGTTGACGTTGTGACTAGGCCACCACTGCATCATATCCTAGTTAGATCACTCATATGCTATGATTAGTTGGAAATTGATTACATCCTCTTCCCAAGAGCCATCCTCTTCTCATCCTACGCTGTGAGTAGTTGGAAATTGATTGATGACCATGCACTGTTGTGGATAGAGGGTGCATCGGTCTATGGAACTGAAAACAACTCACATATCGAGAAGTTTGTGGACAAATACATAAAATGCAACACAGATAATTTAGATCCATAACTTGCCAAAGTTCATAGACATTATCATACAAAAAGTTGTAAAAAATGAAAAAACTCACATTGCAGATACAACTTCCCTGTGCCACCAATGAGAACAACAATAATCATAGAGCCACTTAGTTTATAAGACAATGTTGTCATTGATAAATCTAAATCTGTGTTTGCATTTCTAGAACAACGAGACTTTGATGAGTTAATGAGCTTCGACGACTTCTTGATAGAGCTAAATCTAACAGAAGATGAGTACATCCAAGCCATACAATGTACGCTTAAACAACCAACAATTTTCCTTAAACGAAAACTTTCCCACATTTGGAACAACAGTTTCTCCAAGGACATGTCAGTTATGTGGAATGAATATACAAATGCATAGTATGTCCTCAATGCATATGCTACAACATCGTACTGTACCTCGTATATGACAAAGGTTGAAAAATATATGACAAGTGCATTCATAAGAATATGCAAAGAACATGAAAGAAGCCATATTGATGCTATGCAAATGATACGTACGCTTGGAAATACATTACTTAATTTTCAACAAATGTCTGCTCAACAAGCAGTCCACATTGCACTTTCCCTGCCCCTCAATTGTAGTTCAAGGAAATGTGTCTTCATAAACACATCTCCACTTGAGAAACACACATTTGTGCTTAAACCACCGTCTTTGCTAGAACAATATCCTGACAATTGAGAGGACGTGATGTGTCTCTCTATTATTGATTATTACCTCCAGCGTCTATCTCCTACTAAGCATATTTTCTTAGCAGAGTTCGTATCGCATTACAAAAAAAATGGTGCACCCATATCAAAAAGAAAAAATCCCTCTGTGATACGCTTTGTCAAATACAACAAACATACTGACTATGAAAACTATTGTAGAGAAAAACTATTGTTATAAGTTATGTTCGATGAAAATGAAAACACATTAAAACATAACTTCCCTACATGGGAAGTTGCGTATATTGCCTCTGAGACTATAGTGCAAACCAATGAATCTAGATTTACATACAATGTTAATCCAACATGGGGTGATCTAGAAAGTCCAATTAATGAACTAGAAAACCCTGACAATCTTGATGAGACATTCACAAACCGTAAAACAACTAGAACTCCCTGCAAGTCCTATGACTTGCAAGCAGATTTGTCTCATCCTCGAGCAGGCGGCATTGAAAAATGTATCAATCTTGGTTTTCAATTCACAAAACATCCTTTCCTTATTGAAAATAACGAATACCATAGAATAAGACATCTGTTGAATCGATAACAACAAACAATTCTAAAGGACATTGCACTTAAAAAACGCTTGAAGATACACACTCATGTGCACTTGTTCCTTATATGAATCTATGATTCAAACAATTCCTCTGATCCCATGAAACCAAAGGGCCTAATAGTTGCATACACAGGAAAAGCTACATATAATGCAGGTGGAACAACAATCCACTCTGCATTTTTTATGCCTTTTAACAAGTCACAGTTTCTTCCACTCGGTAAGGAAATGTTAGATACCTTGTCTAGGATTTATGACGAACTACAACTTGTCTTCATAGATGAGGCATATTTGATTGCAAGTCGCTTCTTGTATTCCATTGACAACCGACTAAGAAACATAAAACGTGTGCACATGAAATACTTTGGAAACATTGACATGATATTTTGTGGGGATATTTACCAGGCACAACCCATCCAAGATTCTTTGATAATTGAACAACCTACGGTCAACATGCAAACAGTGATGCATGACTTCTAGAAAGACAATATAAAATTCGTTGAATTACATACTACAATGTGCCAGACATATGAAACATTTATTGCAATTCTGAATAGGATGCAGACAAACAACCAAACACATGATGACTTAGCATATATCAATTCAAGGTGCATGTGACCTGCACCAACATACCCCACATTCCCTTACATGTTCTACATGAATAAGGATGTTGCAATGCATAAAAGGTACATGTTATCGGTCATGCATGGCAATGATATCATCATCAATTTAATTGACCTCGAAGAAGACAACCATGGAAATGTGACACGTCATGAACATACAACCACTTTGCCTTTGCAACTTGTCCTGAAATTAGACATGTTGGTTGAAATATATGCCTACAACTATGATTCACAGGATGACTTGGTCAATGGTGCAGATGGAATACTCAAAGGATATACCAAAACAAAAAAACTTGATTTCCTCTGGATTAAGCTCCATGAACTGCATATAGGCCATCGACAAGCACACAAGTTGGTTTATCTATATAATTCAAACACTGCAAGCGATTGGACACCTATCTTGCGAATATCAAAACCAATATTGACATCGACAAAGACAGGTCGACTAAATATTACAAAACAATTTCCAATTAAACTTGCATGTGCACATACAATCCACAAATCGCAAGGACTAACACTTGATATTGTTGCATTTGACCTTGCTGGAATTCGAATACATGGACTTGTATACACAACATTGTCTCATGTCATACATATAGACTCCTTATATTTACTAAGTCCTCTTACAAAAGATAACTTCAAAGTCAAACACAAAGTTGATATTGATATGCAATGCCTTAGGACTACCGCAAAGTGGCATATGCAGTATGATTACCAATCCATACAAACAAACTCATCCGTATCAATTATCTCACTTAACACGTGCAACCTACATGCACACATGGATGATATACTCAATGGCTATGACACAATGCAATCCGATATTTTGTGCTTACAGGAAACATACATGACATTATGCATGCAAAACAAACAATTTCCAAATCACAATTGCAAATTGAGTTACATTACACATGGGGTGATGATATTGGTGAAAAAACATGTAACAATTTTGGAGCATATACATTTCGAAGAAAACAATGTTGAGATGGTGCTTGCAAAAGTATTTCTCCATGAATCATAAATTGCAATACTGAATCTCTATGTTGCTCTGCATGCAACATTCTCCAACATACTAAATGTTATTTCCAATGCATTAGACCATTTGCATATGAACGAAACCATTGTCATTGCAGGATACTTCAATATTGACATGGTACAAAATAATGGCAGAACAAATGAATTGGAAAACTACATGTGCAAATACAGTCTCTGCTTTATTTTGAATAACATAAACCGTGTAGAAAACACACTTATTGACCATGTATGGTCGAATATGCCCATTTCTCAATACAACATCTTTATCTTAGACACATACTGGTATGATCACGATATAATTGGTATTGCACTTGAATTATGAGATATACTTCAAACATATTGCAAAATCATATTTCTATGTTTCAAAGCATATCTGTCTAGCTTGTTGTAGAAAACCAAGTTATCTAACTTCTTAGTTTTCCCTAGTTTGTACACATACTGGTTTGATCATGATACAATTGGTATTGCACTTGAATTATGAAATATACATCAAATATATTGGAAAATCATATTTCTATGTTTCAAAGCATATCTGTCTATCTTGTTCCAGAAAACCAAATTATCCAACTTCTTAGTTTTCCCTACTTTGTAATTGATTTTGGACACAAAAAAAAATTACACAAATTTTTATATATACACAAACATGGATGAACAAAAAAAAAACCGGTACATTCTTCTAACACTATCTGTTACTCTATTCCTTTTATTCTATTTTATTTACTCTATGTACATATTCCTTGATTTTTTATTTACATGTCAACTTATGTTCATGTCCATTTTGTTTTGTACTTTTTTTCATAGAAACAAACAGGAAAACTGGATAAGGCAAAGAACAATTAACCATAAATGTAGAAGAATCCATTCAAAGGTGCATACTTCTACCCATATTCCATATGCAATTATTTTTCATTTACTCTGACTATATTTGTTGCACTGGTTTGTAGTTCTGTTTTTTTTTCCTTGGATACTCCATATCTTCCTGTATATTAACTTATCTTCATGCCAATTGTATTTTCTATGCTGCTATCATGAAATAAATAAATTTGTACTCCATCTTTTTTTTCATGTGTTCCTACATAGAAACTTGCTTTCATGTCCATTGTATTCTCTGTATTGCTACATTGAAACAAGAACACAATAATTGAGCACAAGGATGGAGCCTTATGTGCCACATCTGAAAAAGATGGAGTACGATGTGCCACAACAAATACAATGCGTATACCTGAGACTAAGAGGTATGGTTACAAAAAACTTTGATCTTCATACGTTGTCCAATTTGTCCAACTATATTGCATGGCTAAGAATGTTTTTCCCATAGTTGATGTGTTTCTATCGCTTGATAATTATCACACTGAGTGTTGTTCTGTGAGGCATACAATCCTTTGCTCCCTTTATTTTTCCTCTTCTATACTTATCCGTTTTCCCTTTTCTTCTTCCCCTTTATTATCTGTTTCTGGTTCTATACTTAGTCCCATGCTCGCGGGTTCCCAGGATGGCGAAGTGAGAAATCCTATGTCCCTCTATATCTTTGCATCACGATTCCGACCGACCGCCGTTCATTTTCATACTTGGCCAATTTTATCGCCACGGGTTTCTGCGTAGGCACCATCGAACTCTCATGCCCTGTGTTCATGGTATACATCTTGCACTCGAAACTTTGGATATCTACAATTTGACCCCAGACTCGAACCCCCAAGCCTCACTTTACCTACGATGACTCTGTTTGAATGCTTGCATATAAATGTGCCAAGTCATATATTTTGTCTATTGCTTGTTGAGATAGATATAAACAACATCACTTTTATCTTTAACCGGGATCTGTTGAACTCCAACTATATTCCATGGTTGAAAATATTTTTCCCATAGTTCATGTGTTTCTATAGCTTGATAATTATCATAGTAAGTGTTCTTGTGTGACGTATACAGTTCTTTGCTCCCTTTATTTTTCCGATACTATACTTACTCGTTCTTCCCTTTTATTCTTTCCCTGTATTATCTGTTTATGGTTCTATGCTTAGTTGCATATTTATGCTCGCGGGTTCCCAGGGTGGAGGAGTGAGAAATTCTACATCCGTCTATATCTTCACATCATGCGTCCGACCGATCGTCATTCGTTTCCATACTTAACCAATTTTATGGTTGCGGGTTCCTGTGTAGGCACTATCGAACTCCCATGCCCCGTGTTCGGGTATACATCTTGCATCCAAAACTTCGGTTATCTACAATTTGACCCCGAACTCCTCGAACTCGCAAGCCTAACTCTTCCTACGATAATTCTGTCTGACCGCCCCGCCTTTCCATACTTAAGACCAAGTGTTGTTCTATGATGCATAAAGTTCTTTACTCCCTTTGTTTTTCTCTTCTATACCTGCCTCTTTTTCCCTTTTCTTCTTCCCCTCTATTATCCATTTTTGTTTTTATACATAGTCACATGTCTATGCTCACGGGTTCCTGGGGTTGCGGACTCAGAAATTCTATATCCATTTATATCTTCACAAAACGATTCCGACCTACTATTGTTCGTTTCCATACTTAGCCAATTTTATGCCCGTTGGTTCCTAGCTAGGCCCTATGGAACTCTCATGTCTCGAACTCTCATGCCCCATAGTTGATGTGTTTCTATCACTTGATAATTATGAGACAAAGTGTTCTTGTGTCAAGCATAAATTTCTTCGGTCCCTTTCGTTTTTCCTCTTCTATACTTAATCACATTTCTATGCTCACGGCTTCCCGGGTAGCAGACTCACAAATTATGTATCCATTTATATATTGACATCACGAGTCCGACCGACCTCTTTTGTTTCCTTACTTAGCCAATTTTATGGCCGCGGGTTCCCGGGTAGGCGTTATCGAACTCTCATGCCCCGTTTTTGGAGTATACATCTTGCACCCAAAACTTGGGTGATCTACAATTCTACCATGGACTACTCGAATTCGCAAGCCTGGATCTACATACAATGACTCTGTCTGACCGCCCCACCTTTCCATACTTAATCGGTTATTCAAAGTTTTGTGGGTTCACGGACTCCCAGGTTCAAAAACGTATCAAAGCATTTTTCACTCCCCTCCATCCCCACCACCTTCGCCCCTTCCCAACACACATTAATTATGATTTTACTAGTGACATCTCACCACAGATGTTCGAAAAGATTGGCATTAATAAGTGGAAAACTCAAGGACATCTCCCATTAAAATGAATTAATGGGAGAATATTATGGAATGTGATCAGTTTCTTTCTGTCAATCTTGAACTCACAAAAATTGTTGGTTATTTTAGTTTTTTTAAGACATCATCATAGCAAGAATGCAATATTGTGTTGACCCTCTGTCATCTACAAAGGTGTTTACATGATGCCCCTCTTTATTGTGAATATATTACAGGTTCGCATATTTGAGAGTATGCTTCATATGAAAATGTTGATCCACCCTTCGAATTTGAACATAGTTTGCATTTGGGCCACAAGTAATACTAATAAAATAAAATAATATGAAATTTTTTTAAGTAAATATAAACAAATTATCTTCTAACTTGAACCTAATTTTGCCGAGATCCAGGTATATTACATAGCTGACAATGTTTTTCCCACCTTTCCATACTTTCTCGATTTCCCTGCCATATTTGCACACTTTCCCAATGCAAATTTATTACACTTTTATTAGCTTTGAAAATATTGGCATTAATGAGCGAAAAGTTGGATGACCTCTCCCATTAAAATGAATTAAACAAAGATTTACGCGAGATTATATTACCATCCTCCAGTGCTCCTTCTAAATACTATCACACAATCACTGCCATATGTAGCAATATAAACAAATCTTCATCAAAACATTAGCTTTTCTCACAGGCACCCCACGTGCACCCCAGTCGCCTTAAGTAAGCCATATTTGGATCCATCAACTAAACCTCCCTATTATCAAATTGGCAGAGGTCAATATTATGACATCTGATTTATTTTTTTGTGTGGATCTTGAGCTCAGAAAAATTGTTATTTACTTTAACTTTTTGATGGAATTATACCCCTCTTTTCCATACATAGTCGATTCTTCGGCTCTTGTTGTCACATGTTCGCGGGTTCTCGGGCTTCCAGGTACACAAAAGTTTCGAAGCAGTTTTCGCTGTCATCCATCCCCGCCACCTTCACGTGCTTCCCAATGCACATTAATTATGCCTTTATTAGTCACAACTCACCAAACACATCGAAAATATTGGGATTAAAAGGAGAAAAGGTTGAGGACATCTCCCATTAAAACACATTGAACCAATATTTACTAGAGATTATATTATGATGTTGCAACATTCATTTTAAACACTATGAGGAGAAAAGGAACGTTCTCATCACCTTATGGTTGCAACTCGACAACATTTTTGTGGATATACCTTGAATATTTTCGGGTGCGAGGACCAGAGTTTTCAGTGGTCCATAGTTTATGGCTACTACTCGTCCCCTTCTACCCAGAAGAGAGTTATCTTGACATCTGGAATTGCAGGAGCAGATTGTGTCCCCTAATTTTTTTACTTTAAGGAGTTGGTCATGTGTTGTGCCGAGAACTATATTTCGAACCAGTGGATTATCCAGTTGGGCAACCATTCCCAAGTCTACCTATCGCCGAAACTATTTCGAAAGATGTTAACACTTCTCGACCCAACTCCTACTTTCAAGGGAGAAAATTATAGACAGTTCTTAAAGAAGCATGGTAATGAATTGGACCTCTTGTCGAAGTTATTATAGAACCCAGCGGCCGCTCCCCGAGACATGGCCATATTACAGGTTAATGCATTTAAAAACCCTTTCCGGAAAATTGCATGACTTTTCACAAGGATAACAGGACAAGAAAGTGCAACCAACATCTCTCAGACGATTCTGTATATTTTATATTTTACGTTCAAGGAACAAACCATCTTCCATTGGGGAAAGTTGATTTCCATTGAAATATCTTCCCAGTTATTGCAATACACAAGGCAAAAGAAATTATTTATGTCATCTTATTTAATTTCCGCGGTGGTGAATTGCTATCCATTCCATGGACTATCTATGTGTAAGAAGTTGAACTGTGAATTTGACCCAGTCACATTCTCGTACCAGATATTATGGAGACACGGCGCTTGCCAACATTTTAATAAATTCTTTAATGATTTTGTTTCAGTTTTTAAATCATTGATATTTGGAAAGTATTTTCCCCAGTTGTCTGGCCAACTGACCAAATTCCTGGATAGGATGGGCACATTAGAAGAAATGGAGAACTATAATGTTATAAGGATTTTTGGGTCTAACCAAAATCCTTTCTTCCTTCCATGTCACATATCCGGTACAATGTTTTTTGTTGGAATAGCAAGGCAGTACATCTACTGGTTGCATTTTTCCCATGAAAAAATAAAAATTCAATTCATCTCCCTGCCTTGGAAAGTTGGGGATTTCATGGTCAAGAACCACTTCAACAGTTCTTTCACTGACACTATCCTGAATGAACTCGGTGCTAGTACCAATGATTCACACAAGCAGAAACAAAAAGGCCCGGGTGAAAAAAGTGCCCAATCCTCGACGACCACACCCAAAACCACAACATCTCAGAGCAATACTCCAATGGCCTACCCAAGTAACAAAGTCACACATAATTATTCAAGAGGAGGAGGAGATAAGAACCCTCCCTCCGACAAAATTGAAACTTCTCACAAACTTCCCGTGAGAAAAAAAATGGAAAACAATAGTCCAAGAACAGGAGGGACCGAGGGGAGAAATTGATATCCAAAATCTCTCCCTCTAAGATATGGAACTAGAAATTGACATGGAAAAAATGTTCCCCAATGACAACCAACTATAGAGAATTTCTCCACACAATCCTGGGATGGAAATAATTGGCATAGATACATTAGATGAAGAAGAGTCTTTTGCATTTCAGAGCGTTGTTTTTTACAGTGAATCCCAAAAATTGATTATTGAAAAGAGAGATGTAAATAATAAGAAAGGGAAATCTCATTTAGAGATCAACCTATGCAGCATGCGCCCTTCCCAGATCTCCCAGATACACCGAGCAACTAGAGACGCTCTAGACAACTCTATCAACGGCCTTGAAACAAAAAACGTCATGTTAAAGGAGCGAATCAAAGAATTGGAGGCAACTCTAATGCCTCTTCCCCTGTTTTCTACTCCTTTGGAAATGATCGGGCCCACCGCACATGCGGCAAAGTTAAAAGGATCAACAAGACTTCTCACATCGGCCTGAGGCTATGTGGAAAAAAATATAAACAGAAGAATGGAAGTAATAACATAATCTTGGGAGATGTCAAATAATATGGTCTCTTTTGGAACAAGAGCGCATGCTTTTCATGAGTATCTGCAAGTAGATCTCAAGAACGAGCAAGGCTTCTACCTCGATACAGTTTTACCATTTGGTGTTAAAGTTACTAGTATGATGGAATTCAGAAGAAGACAAGAGGATCTCCCTTCCCTGGATCGAATAGACCAACTAAACACATGCTGGAAAGAAAAGGTAAAGAACTTGAATGGTATCGTTCAAGCATGTAGCTAGGCCATATCTAGAAGAGACAAACTATTCAAGAAGCTAACTGAGATAGATCTAGCTGCCAACACCAATGAAGTCCAATACCCTAAATTGATATTCAACTCATTTTTTTTAACCAAGCAAGCATTTGATGATCAAGTTCATATCTATAAAAGAGTGTCATTTGAAAATTTCTATGGCATTCTTGAATATGGTGAAGATGACGTGAAAAACTGGCTAGTCAGTTATATGATTAAAAACCAAGATATTCAAGAATCATTGCACAACCTCTCTATTGATCTAAGGGACTTGGAAAGTGAATTCTTCAATATAAAAATCCAGCATGAAATCAACGTGGCGCCCATGAAAAACTACACCGAAGAATGGTTCAAAAAGGTTGTCGACCGGATTACCAATGAAGGTCAAAGCCGAGGAAAGACATAAAAGTACATCAATGAGAAAATGACAAGGCATGGGACACCATCATAGTAAGTTGATATTGATCACATTCTTTTGTCTTCATCCACTTACTTTAACAAAGCTTTAACTGAGGACTGCCAATTTTCTCTTTCTTCTTGCCAGGTCTTGTTGTTTTCTATCACCGACTTTCTTCTTTATAAAAACTCCATTCTTGTACATATTTTCTTTGTAGTCCGCAACAGTCCCAATCCCAGTCATTCTGGCAAACACATTTTTATTTCACAGAATATGTACTGAACTATATATTTTTTTACAACTTTCAAGACAACTATTTTTGGGAAATATTTTCAAATGTATTTTGTGACCTAGTTTATCTGAATATAAATATTTGAGGTTGTTCTATGGTGATCTTCAATGTCTGGTGTTGTTATTTGAAATTTGTATTTCTTCTTAAAATTAACTCATTTCCCTGTACATGTTCATGTTCTATATTGTGCATATATTGCAGCGTCCTATATTTCATAATATGCTTCCATATACAAAATGTTAAGTCATATATTTTTTTCTCTATTGCTTATGGTTTGAGAAAACATTGCGAGCCCAAAACACCCTTTAAATTCAAACATGGTTTACATTTGGACCACAAATAATCTATTAAGATACATTAATATGAATACATTTTAAATAAATATAAACAAAATCCCTTTAAACTTGAACCTGACTTTCTAGGGCTCCTGGATTGGACGCGGGTTGACCGGTTAGCGGACTGCCAGATCCTCATCTCCATCTATATCTTCACATCATGAGCCCGGCCGACCACCGTCCCTTTCAACATTTAGCCAATTATCTCATTGCGACATCCCAACTTAGCGCTATCGAATTATTATGCCTCGTGTTCCATGATATACATCTTGCACCCAACAGTTTTGTGATATACATTTTTCACCCAACAATTATGTGATACACATTTTGCACCTAGCACTTCTATCATTTACAATTCGACCCCGGACTACTGGAACTCGCAAGCTTCACTATACCCAGGTTCACAAAACTTTCAAAACATTTATCGCTCTCTTCAATCCCCGCTAGATTCTGACCATGCTCAATGCACATTCATTATTCTTTTACTAGCGACAACTCAATGCATTGGTTCACTTATTGGCATTAACAAGCAAAAAATGTATTCAACAACAATTTATGAGAGCCCGACCGACCCCCAGGTTGACACTATTACATCTTGCACCCAAAACTTTCGTCATCTACAGTTCCTCCATATACATATTGCACCCAAAACTTTAGTCGTCTACAATTCATCCACAAATTCAAACATGGTTTACATTTGGACCACAAATAATCTATCAAGATACATTAATATGAATACATTTTAAATAAATATAGATAAAATCTCTTTAAACTTGAACTTGACTTTCTCCAGCTCCTGGATTAGTCACGGGTTCCCGGATTACCTCATATCCATCTATATCATCACATCATCAACCCGACCGACCGACGTCCCTTTCAACACTTAACCAATTATCTCATTGTCGGGTCCCGACTTAACGCTATCGAATTCTTATGCCCCCTATTCTGTGATATGCATCTTGCACACCACACTTCCGTGATATACATTTTTCACCCAACACTTTCATGATTTACAATTTGACCTCAGACTCCTGGAATTCATTGTTCACAAAAATTTCAAACCATTTATCACTCTCTTCAATCCCCACAACATTCCCGCCCTTCCCAATGCAGATTCATTATGTTTTTACTAGCGATAACTCAACACACAGGTTCATTATTCAATCGTGATTTATAGTAGTCTTACCAACCATCGTTGTTTTTCATACCTAGCCAATTCTATGGTCGTCGGTCCGCGGGTTGGCTCAATCGAACTCTCATTCCCCATGTTCCGTGATATACATATTGCACCCTAAAATTTCATGATCTACAATTCCATACTTAGCCAACTTTATGGTGGAAACCTTCACTATACCTGGGTTCAAAAAAAATTCAACCATTTATCGCTCTCTTCAACTCCCGCCACATTCCTGTCCTTCCTAATGCACATTCATTATGATTTTACTAGAAACAACTTAGCACACAGGTTCACTTACTAGCATTAATAAGAAAAAAAACACATTCAATAACAATTTACGGGAGTCCGACCGACCCCCGGGTTGGTGCTATTATAAATATTGTGTTGATTAAGGTTGGTTGTCATTGATGTCAATCATTGAAGAAAACCCTGTAGCACAAAGGTTGGGTAATGGACCCAAGATTGTTTGATGTAAATATGACTCATTATTGTCTTTTCATGGTTTATAATAAGTAGAAATGGATGAACTCCAAAGTAGTCCCCTTATGGTGAAATCCCTCACGAGAAGACGCTTTGTGGATTGAGTTATCCTAGAAGTATGGTTAGAGAAACCATGATTATTTATGGAATAATGAAATTAAGGTTAGTGAATTTTTCATTGAAACTATCCTATATGGATAGTTCTTGTCATTCCATTTCCAGTGGTATGTGGAACATCACATAACTCCTCACGGTTAGAGAGTTATGGCCATGAGAAGTTGGAGAACCTAGGTTTGGGTAATGGGCCCAAGTTTGTTTGATGGATAATGATATTAGTTTTGATATATTTGCAGGTAATACTAATATATATGGATGGTACATGTCATTCCATTTCTGGTGGTATGTGGAATGTCACATAACTCCTCACGGTTTGAGAGTTATGGCCTTACAAAGTTGGAAGACCCTCTTATGTCATCTAGAAGCCCCAAAGGTCAAAGTAGTCAAAGTAGTTTAAGAGATTTTAGAAGGTAATTAATAAAGTGAATTGATGAGTGCACTATAATTCAAAGTGAATACAAAATAAATTATTTAAATAATAAATTTAATGGAGAAATTAGAAGTGGGTTAACCCTAAAATAAGGAAAGTGGACAAAGTGACCTAGAATATGTTTTTAAGGAAGCTACTTGGAGAGTATAAATAAGAGACAAGACTATCTCATTTTAGACACACTTGAGAATATTGAATACCTTTAGGTGTATGAGGTAACCAAAGGATATCTCAGCTAAATTTCTGAGGGAAGGTGAAGAAAAGAAGGCTGGAATTCAAGGAAAGATAAATTCGTTTATGATGCTTTCTAAGGTATGTTATTTACAGGTCATCTCACCATTTTCGCATTAATGTTTTTTCTAGAATGATTCAGACCGTGAAATTTATATTCCATTGAGGAAACATATCCAAGTATATGTGGTAAAACATTCAACTTGTGGGTCATTTTATTTTTGGAGTTACACTCCGTGAAAAATAGGTTTTGTGGCTAGTCCTGAAACTAGTCAAAAACAGGTGTTTCGGGTAAAAATGTCATAACTTCTTCATAACAGATCCAAATTCAGTAAGAAAAGATGTGTTGGTTAGAGTACAGTCTTTAGTATTCTTTGTAATACTTTCATATTGATTCAACAAATATTCTGTGTGGGTCATGCTCTACAAGGTCGCTCACTATAATAAGCCAAAATTCAACAAGGTATGCCATTTTTTCTATAAATAATTTTCTGAAAGGTTCTAAGTAGTGACACCTGGAGGAATTGCATAAAACACACTGACGAATATTATGTATCAGTTTAAAATCTTTATTCATTACAGGTACAAAGTTGTGATTATTTCAAGTTAGGGTTTTTTACTAATCCAAAACTAGTCATGTGAGATTAAAGAAACGTTTGATGCAAATGCCAGTCTCTTGTTGTTTAAAGTTAAGGAAGGTTTTCAGGTATGTGATCATGTACACCAGGTATATTACAGAGTTATAAATCATATTTGGATGATGAAATTTATGAGGGCTTTTGGTTGAGGTACAAGTTGGGTACATGGTTGAGATAAGTAGTTGATGAGTTGGCACATACATGAGGTGTATAGTTGATGATGTTGGTACATATTGATGAGTCATAGTTGATGAGTAGTTGACACATGATTGGTACATACTTGTTACATGGTTGGTTTCACTTGTTTATGGTACATGTTGATTACAGATTGTTTGGTACAGGTTGGTGCATGGTTGATGCACTTGTTTATGGTACACATTGGTGCATGGTTGATGCACTTGTTTATGGTACAGGTTGATTACATGTTGAGGTATAGGTTTATGCATGGTTCAAGTTTATTGGTACAGGTTTACAACGGTATATCTCACAGTGATAGTGTGACAATGGTTTCATCATTCTACTTCTACTTCAGGGTGGTTGGACGAGGCAAAGACAGGTGGTTGTAGCCACCTTCTGGTTGTAGCCGGAGAACATAGGGGGTTGTAGCCTCCTTCTAGTTGTAGCCAAATAATTGGAGAGTTGGAGCTTCCCTCAAGTTGTAGCCTGAGAAACTAGGGGGTTGGAGCCTCCTTCCAGTTGCAGCTGGAAAACAAAGGAAGTTTCTACTTTCAACGAATGTAATTTTTCAAGACATATAAGAAAAAACATTATGTGGTTTTCTCCCGATTTGGGTTTCCATGGAAAACACTGGTGTATTGTGCATGTACGTGATTGTTCATTTCTTATTGCTCATTATTGGATAATAATTCTACATTGATATAACACTTGGATTATTTGAAGAAAAATGATTATAATTAATCTATTGCTGATTCAACTCCCCCCCCCCCCTTTTCAGTAATCCACAGAAATC
>ML784660.1:531667-552669 GCA_009831015.1 Picea engelmannii | reverse complement strand
AAAGGTAGATCATGGAGAGTACCAACTTGTATAAAAATGGAATACCACAGTTTGATGGACAAAAGTATGTTTTTTGGAGCATAAGGATGAAGACATATATACAGGCACAAAGATTTCAAGTTTGACAATAAATTGTAGATGGATACACATCACCAACAGTTCTACCAACAAATGACAAAGCAGTGAAACTCGGTGAGAATAATTCCAAAGCCAAAAATGCACTTTTGAATGGTCTCAGTGACATGATATTCACCAAAGTTGCACATTGTAAATCCGCTAAAGATATTTGGGACAAGCTTCGAAATATTTATGAAGGAGATACAAAAGTCAAAGAAACAAAGTTTCAAACTTATAGAGGTCAGTTCAAACAACTAAAAATGAAGGAAGATGAGAATATTGCATCCTACTTCTTATGAGTTGATGAAACAGTGAATGCAATCATTGGATTGAGAGAAGAAATCGAAGAATCTCTAATTTTTCAAAAGGTACTAAGATCTCTTCCTATGAGATTTAACCCTAAGATATCATCACTAGAAGAAAGATCGGATCTAAACTTAATAAGCATGGACGAACTTCATGGAATCTTCATAGCATATGAAATGAGAACTGAATAGGAAAATCCAGATGTAAAAGAAGCAGCCTTCAAAGCATCCAAAAGATCAAAGCAAAAGAAAAAGGAACAAGAAGAATACAACAGCAGCAGTGACGTCTCAGAAGATGATGAAGTAGTGACCAACTTCGTCAAAATATTGAACAAGGGAACCGATGGTAGGTATAGAGGTAAGCTTCATTTAATTTGTTTTAATTGTGATGGTATTGGTCATTTTTCTAACAAATGTCCTCATAATAAAAAGAGAAATAATGAAGGTTACTCAAAAGACAAACACACATATAAGGCAAAAGAACTACAAAGAAAATTTTCAAGAAAAGGTTATGCACCAAAGAAGACATTTCATCATTAGATGAAGATGAAGTCAGTGACAATGAGACAAGAAGAGTTCTATTCATGGAAGTAAAAAACTCTGACAAAGAAGAATCCAAAGAAGAATATGAAGAAGTCTAAGAAGAACATGAAAAAGTCGAAGAATAAATTGAAGAAGAAGAAGTTGACTATCAAGAAGAATTAATGTGTGTCATAGAAGTTATCATAAGAGAAAAGAAGAAAAACAAGAAACTACAAGTAAAACTAGACAAGAAAAATGATACTCGAGAACTAGAACAAATGATCACAAAATTGAAGGTTCAAATAGAACAAGATAAAAGAATTGATGGAGCACTCAAAGAAAAACTAGAGGAAAAGGACAAGATCATTGGAAACTTGGAAGCAGAGATTGTCGCACTAAGAAAATATATTCAAAAGAAAAATATGCAGAATAGCTCAAAAGTTTTGGATACATTATCAGTAGTCAAAAAACTTATCTTGACAAGTATGGACTTGGATACAATCAGACAGAAAAGGGATCAAGATCCAAAACAACAGAGAAAGAAACATATCCAAAAAGTAATGCAGAAACAATCAAAGGGGATAAGAAGATATACAAGGAAGATTACAGAGATACTCATCCACCAAGAAGATTCAGATTTCAGAATCAACAACAAACAAATAGGCCTCAAGAAGAAGAATGATTCATAAGAGAACCTCCTTTCAAAATATATTCAACTCCCATGTAGCAAACTATATCTTTTGGTTTAAGTTATGCATGTAATAATTTTGGACATAAAACTGTGATTTGCAGAGTTAACAACGGGAATAATAACAACTTTGAGAGTCATACACAAAGGGGTTATTCAAGAAGACCTAGTGAAACATGGAGAAGAAGTTACAACAAGTTTGAATCTTTGAGCATTGAAGTGGAATGTTACAAATGTAACAATTTTGGACGTGTGGCCAAAGATTGCAGAATGACAGTCCTTCCTAAAGAACCTCAACAGAATAACAGTAGTCACAGACATAAACCTCAAAAAATGACATGGATAAGAAAACAAGATCAGCATAGCAATGAAGAATGCACAATTTCTCTAACAACTAAGTAGAAGAAACGCGGTTGGTATGTTGACAGTGGATGTTCAAAACACATGAAAGGTGATACAGACAATTTTCTTACATTACAAAAGGAAAAAGATGGATCAGTCTCCTTCGGAAATGATGATTCAACCAAAATCATTGGAAAAGACACAGTCTGAATTGGGAACAAGAATGAAAAGATAGAAAATGTTCTACTATTAGAAGATATGAAACATAATCTTCTAAGTGTGAGTCAAATGTATGACCAAGGTCATAAAGTTACTTTTGATTCACAAAAGTGTGAGATAAGAAAAGAAGGTTCAAGGAAATTAGTCGCTAGAGCTGCAAGAACTTCAAACAACATGTATGTGTTAAGTGAAATTGCAAATGAAAAGTGTTGTCTAGGAAAGGAAGATGAAAGTTGGCTATGGCATAGAAGAATGGGTCACATACATTTTGATAACCTTGTCAAACTCAAGAAAATAGAAGTAGTCATAGAAATTCCCCAGATCACGAAACCAACCAACACTTTTATGCAAGCATTGTCAACAAGGAAAGTAAACAAAGACCAGGTTTAAATCAAATGAATATTCAACGACAAGACCAATGGAAATTGTGCATTCTGATCTAGTTGGACCAACTAAAACAAAGGGCTTAAAAGGTGAGAAATACTTCATGTTATTAGTTGATGATTATACAAGAATGATTGCAGTTTGATTTCTCAAGAATAAGTCAGAAGATTTTGAAAACTTCAAGATCTACAAAGAAATGGTTGAAAATGAAATGGATTCAAAAATCAAATGCTTGAGATCTGATATTGGAGGAGAGTTCACCTCAAAGGAATTTATGGACTACTGCAACAATCATGGAATAAAAAGACAATTCTTCGTTGCTAGGACACCTCAACAGAATGAAGTTGTTGAAAGAAAGAACATGACAGTACAGGAAATGGCTCGAACAATGTTAATGGATTCGAAATTGAAAGAGATTTTTTGAACACAGGCAGTGCATTCAACAATTCACATTCAAAATAGAGTAATGCTTAAAAACAACACTGACAAAATTCCTTATGAACTATGGAAAGGAAGACCAACAAATGTAAAACACTTCATAGTTTTTGGAAGAAAATGTTATATTAAAAGAGAAGATGGTGGAATGAGAAAGTTTGACTCTCGTGTGGAAAAATGAGTACTTGTTGGTTACTCAAGTACAAGGAAAGAATACAAGTGTTACAATCTAATATTGAACAAAGTTGTGGAAAGCGTCAACATAACAATTGATGAAACAGGTAGACTAGAATCAAAGGAAGAAAATGAATCAATGAAACAACCCTTAGAAGAAGAAGCAGAAGATGAAGAAGAAGTAGAAGAGGAAGATGAAGAGAATCCGATAGAAGCAGAAGATAAATTTCAGCAAATGTCTCCAAAGACACTCAGTAAATGAGTACAGAAGAATCATCCTATAGATTAGATTATCGGAAACAAAGATGTAGGAGTTGAGACTAGAAGAAGAATCCGTTCACCAGAACAAACACACTTAACACTCTTATCTACAATTGAATCAAATTGTTTTGAAGAAGCCAGCAAGGATGAATCTTGGAATAAGTCTATGGATGAAGAATTGGATCAAATAGAGAAAAATAACACTTGAGAACTAGTTCCAAGACCAAAGAATAAGAATGTGATCGGCACAAAGTGGGTCCTCAGGAATAAATTGAATGAAGATGGATAGGTTACAAGGAACAAAGTTAAATTGGTATGTAAAGGATATGCACAGGTTGAAGAAATCGACTTTGAAGAGACATTTGTCCCAGTTGCCAGAATGGAAGCAATTTGTTTTCTTTTAGCTTATGCATGCTCCAAAAATATTAAAATGTATCAAATGGACGTAAAATCAGCTTTTCTGAATGGGAAACTTGAAGAAGAAGTCTACATTGAATAACCAGAAGGATTTCAGTTGTCAGAAAATGTATATTATGTGTGTAAATTAAAGAAGGCCTTGTATGGTCTAAAACAGGTTCCTAGAGCATGATACTCTAGACTGGTAAGTATTTACAGTAGGGAGGGTTCAGAAAAAGAAGTGAAGACAACAACCTCTACATCAAGGTAAGTCAAGGTAATATTTTATTAATTAAAGTTTATGTTGATGATATTATTTTTGGTAGTGATGATGACAGGTTAAGCCAGAAATTTCAAAAAGATATGCAGAATGAATTTGAAATGTCATTACTTGGAGAACTATCCTTCTTTCTGAGACTTCAGATACACCAAAGCAACCAAGGAATTTTTATTTCTCAAACCAAGTATATCAAAGAAATGCTAAAAAGGTTTGGTATTGAAGATTGCAAACCAGTTATCACTCCCAAGCAAACCAGTTGCAAGTTGGGCAAAGAGGATGATTCAAAGTCTACAAATCAGAGGCAATACAGGTCAATGATTGGTAGCCTACTATATGTGACAACATCTAGACCAAATGTAATGCAGGCAGTTGGACAGGTGGCACGATTTCAAGTAGCACCAAAGGAATCACATGTATTAGCAGTAAAGAGGATTTTCAGATATCTCATAGGAACAAAAGAGTTTGGATTATGGTCTCCAAAAGGAAATGATCTATCACTTATTTACTACACAGATGCAGATTGGGTAGGTTGTATTGATGGTCGACGAAGCACCAATGGAGCAAAATTCTACTTGGGTGAGTGTTTAGTATCATGGTTAACCAAGAAACAATCATCAGTATCCTTATCTACAACCGAGGTAGAGTACATAGCAACAACATCATGTTGTACATAGGTTCTTTAGATGAAACAAACTCTGATAGATATACAGGTTGAGTATGATGAGCCCATTCCAATCTATTGTGATAATACAAGCGCCATCAGTATCTCAAAGAATCTGGTGATGCACTCCAAGACGAAGCACATTTCAATCAAGTATTACTTTTTACAGGAACAGGTTGCAGAAAAGAACATCAAAGTTGAGTATGCGGGCATAAAAGAACAAGTGGCAGACCTCTTTACAAAACCACTTCCACGGAAATCCTTTGAGTATCTTCACCAGAGACTTGGAGTTATTTCTACTCCAAAATGAATTTGTGTGAATGCTTATCTTATATGTCTTATATGTATATGAGGAAGCACCATAAGAAGATAGTTCAATCAAGGGGAGCAACCCTGGATGGAAAGATACCTTTGCCATTGATGACAAGGGGGGAGAGATTTATCAGATGCAGAGGATAGAGGCATGGTTCCAGGGGGAGCATGAGTGATATTATTTCATTATTGCATCAGAGTGTTGCCATCAATTCCAAAGAGGGAGATTGTTGATTAAGGTTGGTTGTCATTGATGTCAACCCTTGAAGAAAGCCCCATAGCACAAAGGTTGGGTAATGGACCCAAGATTGTTTGATGTAAAGATGACTCATTATTGTTTTGTCATGGTTGATAATAAGTATAAATGGATGAACTCCAAATTGGTCCCCTTATGGTGAAAGACCTCATGGGAAGACGCTTTGCGGATTGAGTTATCCTAGAAGTATGGTTAGAGAACCCATGCTTATTTGTGGAATAATGAGATGAAGGTCAGTGAATTTGTCATTGAAACTATCCTAGATGGATAGTTCTTTTCATTCCATTTTCAATGGTATGTGGAACATCACATAACTCCTCATGGTTAGAGAGTTATGGCCATGAGAAGTTGGAGAACCCAGACTTGGGTAATGGACCCAAGTTTGTTTGATGGATAATTCTATTAGTTTTGATATATTTGCAGGTAATACTACTCTATATGGATGGTACATGTCATTCCATTTCTGGTGGTATGTGGAACGTCACATAACTCCTCACAATTTGAGAGTTATGGCCTTACAAAGTTGGAGGACCCTCTTATGTCATCTAGAAGCCCCAAAAGGTCAAAGTAGTCAAAGTGGTTTAAGAGATTTTAGAAGGTAAATAATAAAGTGAATTGATGAGTGTACTATAATTCAAAGTGAATACAAAATAAATTATTGAAATAATAAATTTAATGGAGAAATTAGAAGTGAGTTAACCCTAAAATAAGGAAAGTGGGCAAAGTGACCTAGAAGATGCTTTTAAGGAAGCTACTTGGAGAGTATAAATAAGAGGCAAGGCTCTCTAATTTTAGATACACTTGAGCATATTGAATACCTATAGGTTTTTGAGGTAACCAAAGGATATATAAGCCGAATTTATAAGGGAAGGTGAAGAAAAGAAGGCCAGAATTCAAGGAAGGATAAATTCTTTTGAAGATGCTTTCTAAGGCATGTTATTTACAGGTCATCTCACCATTTTCTCAATAAATTGTTTTCTAGAATGATTCAGACCGTGAAATTGCTATGCCATTGAGGAAACATATCTAAGTATCTGTGGTAAAATATTCATCTTGTGGGTCATTTTATTTTTGGAGTTACACTCCGTGGAAAATAGGGTTTGTGGCTAGTCCTGAAACTAGTCAAAAACAAATAGTTCGGATGGAAACGTCATAACTTATTCATAACAGATCCAAATTTAGTAAGACAAAATGTGTTGGTTATAGTACAATCTTTAGCATTTTGTGTAACATTTTTAGATCGATTCAAAAAATATTCTGTGCGGAGCACACTCTACAAGGTTGCTCTCTAGAATAAGCCAAAATTCAGCAAGGTATGCCATTTTTACTATAACTACTTTTCTGAGAGGTTCCAAGTAATGACACCTGGAGGAATTGCATAAAACACACTGAAGAACTTTTTTTATCAGTTTAAGATCTTAATTCATTACAGGTACAAAGTTATGATTATTTCAAGTTAGGGTTGTTGACTAATCCAAAACTAGTCATGTGAGACTAAAGAAAAGTTTGATGTAAATGCTAGTTTGTTGTTGTTTAAAGTTAAGGAAGGTTTGCAGGTCTGTGATCATATACACCATGTCACATACCCACTACGGTAAAATAAAATTTTTGCCCTTTTTCCGAGGGACAGAATCCCCGAATTCCTACGGGGCCTAGCACAAGCTAGCTCTTCCCTTATCCTCCTCCATGTGATCGTTGGTTATGACCACATGCCTTACCAAACGGTGTTTCCAATTGTTGTGTTTTAGGATTCCTTTGTGCGAGATCTCCCTGGCTCCATGTCCTTTGAAATGTCGAAACCCAAAATTGGGTTAACGAGCTCTTTGGCTCCCCTTTTTTTTCCCTACTCCATGCGACCACCTTCGTGACCACACTCTAACGCCAAATGGCACTATCGAAACTCGTCGCGTTTCGTGACCTTGGGACTTCGATGTATGAACCATTCTTGACTCTCCAACTCCCAATCTGCGAAAGGGGCTTAACAATCCCTCATCTCCTCTCGTATCCTTTCTCCACGTGACCACCACCTGTGACCACCGGCTAAGCCCGAAGGCGCGTCGCATTTCGTGGATCGACAATTTGAAGAAGTTAACCCCTTGTTCTTCAAACTCCCGAGTTCCGAACCTGCAACAGGGGCTTAGCTCAGGCTAGTTCCTCCCTTTACTTCCACCATATAACCTCTGGTTATGTCTTGGGTCTAGACCTTCCGAGCACATCAAGATTTCGCATATCGAGAATTCTCGATGCGAATCACCTCTGTTCTCCCAACTCTCGATTCTCGAAATTTCGATGCTTCAGATTTGACGGCTTAGACCCTTCCTCGATCAACGGTCCTAATTGTGTCGGGATCCTGCGTATTGGGATTTTTGGGTAGTCGTTTCCTACATACTCCTGGTTACCGAATATGCGATGACCCATCTATGGTCCAGATCTTCAACTTGATCAACGACCTGGATCAAATCCTGACATTCTACCTTTCGGGATTCTAGCGGGGTCTTCACTCCCATTTCCTCGGTGACCAAAACCCCGGTGGCTCCTGGATTTCTGCCACGTGTCCTCCACAATGGACGGTTAGGATTCAACCAGCTTCCAACTCATCGGGGATTTGAGACCCAAGGCAGAACCTTTTTCTCCCAACTCGTGATCCCTGATTTTGCGAAAAGAACCAACGTTTCAGATCTAACTTAGATCGACGGCCCTGGTTCCATCGCTACTTGCAAAGACTAAGGGAGTCGAGGCTTTAACGTCTACGCTTCTCCTCTAGATATACAGGTCCTGACGGGTCTAGGATACTCCCAAAACGGATCTCGTCTGTTCATCTAGAAAATGAGAGGGCCCGCCCTTTTGCTAATTGGATTCGCTATCCCTTCTGAACTTAGGTGACGAGATTTAAATTCTCGGGACTTCAATTTCCCACAACTCCGAAACTTTCGAGAGATAACTCCTTTTGGCACCAGGTTTTCATACCCAGATCACATGATCCTTCAGAGGGTTCTTGGGTAATTATCCCTAGGCTTGGTGACCTAAATGAAGTGCCTTCATAATTCACCAAGCTATGAACTCTGGAACAGGGGTAGAGCAAACTCGTGGGTTTACTGTAACGGTAGCCATTTCAAGGAACTCACTCCGACTCTGGAATGTGAGGAAACTCCCCTGGGAAGGTGCCTTCGGGAAATTAAACCAGAACATAATGTGAAAACAAGTAGATGGAACAACTCTCAAGGGAACAAACTCTTATTCTGAACTTATTCATTCTATACATAAACCAATTATGGACATATAGGTATAGGCATGCATCCATTATTTCCAATCAAAACACAAGGTAATCACTTCTATACAGAAACCATTTATGAGCGTATAAACATGAACATGCATCCATGATATTCAATTCAAAATACAAGACATAAAACACTTATCAGAAACACCAGGCATGACGTGACTACTGAGAGGGGTGCTCATTTCCACCCAACCATAGGCTCAGTCACTCCCAACGAATTTATCACTAGCCACCCCTAAGCTTAGGCCACGATGCTTTGAGATTAAATCTCTTACTTCTAGCTCAACGGAAGTTAGGGATGAAGGTTACTCTCCTTCTCCCAATACAGGAATAGATGAGGATGAAGCTTACTCTCCTTCTCCTGGCTCTCTCTCTATTCACCGTGATTAGAAATCAATGTTTCATCTTTCAATCCTTCCTCGGACCCGAGAGTTTCTGCTCTCATCCTTGCACTCTTCGCCCAACTGCTCCCTCTGTCCACCACGCTTCCTTTCTTGCCTTCCCCAACAAGTTTGTGTGTGGCTCGAATCCCCCCGTCCCTGGTCAAGTCTGGAATCCATCTGATGGGCAGTCTGCCCCATCCCTCATTAACTCTTGAGGAGGCCCTTCCCACTTGCCAACCTGACGAAAATTCAATTATGGGGAGAGGGATGTTTTGATCTTCAACAACATTAACTCCAGTATGATACTGGTTTGGTGGAGGTTATCGCAACCGTTCCGGGTTCCCTCCACCACCCTTTTCATTAGAAATCGTGGCCTTTCTTTCTTAGCACATCCCCTCTCTTAGCAGTGACGCAACACGTTTCCATTATCCAACAAAATAACAGGATTTACATTCATGGGCCTTTATACAAAAGCCCACCAAATTAAACATTCACAATTTGAGTTTTCCATATTTCCTGGTCAATAAAGTTATATTTACAGATTGGGCGAAACAGGGTGTTACACACCAGGTCTATTACAGAGTTATAAATAATATTTGGATGATGAAATTGATGAGGGCTTTTGGTTGAGGTACAAGTTGGGTACATGGTTGAGACAAGTAGTTGATGAGTTGGCACATACATGAGGTGTATAGTTGATGATGTTGGTACATATTGATGAGTCATAGTTGATGAGTAGTTGACACATGATTGGTACATGGTTGGTTGCACTTGTTTATGGTACATGTTGATTACAGATTGTTTAGTACAGGTTGGTGCATGGTTGATGCACTTGTTTATGGTACAGGTTGATGCATGGTTTAGGTTTATTGGTACAGGTTTACAGCGGTATATCTCACAGTGATAGTGTTGGTTCCATCATTCTACTTCTACTTCAGGGTGGATGGACGGGGCAAGGACAGGTGGTTGTAGCCGGAGAACATAGGGGGTTGTAGCCTCCTTCTGGTTGTAGCCAGAGAATTCAAGAGTTGGAGCTTCCCTCAAGTTGTAGCCTGAGAAACTAGGGGGTTGGAGCCTCCTTCTAGTTGCAGCTGGAAAACAAAGGAAGTTGGTGCTTCCAATGAATGTAATTCTTCAAGACATACAAGAAAAAACATTTTGTGGGGTCGCGACTTAGCATTATCGAATTCTTATGCCCCATGTTCCGTGGTATACATGTTGCACACAACACTTACGTGATATACATTTTGCACCCAACACTTCTGTCATTTACAATTCGACCCTGGTTCATAAATGTTTCAAACCATTTATCACTCTCTTCAATCCCCACCACATTCTCGCCTTTCCCAATGCACATTCGTTATGCATTTACTAGCGACAACTCAACACACAGGTTCACTCAGTAGCATTAATAAGCAAAAGAGGCATTCAAGTTGCTTTTCATACCTAACCAACTCTATGGCCGTTGGTTCCCGGGTTGGCGCAACCGAACTCTCATTCCCCATGTTCTGTGATATACATCTTGCACCCTAAAGTTCCCTGATCTACAATTCCATACTTAGCCAACCTTCCTTCCCAATGCACATTCATTATGCTTTTACTAGCGACAAATCACCACATAGGTTCACTTATTGGCATTGATAAGAAAGAAACACATTCAACCACGATTTACGGGAGTCTGACCCACCGTCGTTGTTTTTCATACCTAGCCAATTCTATGGCTGTCGGTTCCCGGGTTGGCGTAACCGAACTTTCCTTCCCCCTTTTCCGTGATATACATCTTGCACCCAAAACTTCGGTGATCTACAATTCCATAGTTAGCCAACTTTATAGCCGTCGATCCCCGGGTTGGCGCTATTATAAATCTTGCATCCAAAACTTTTGCCATCTACATAGTGCACACCCTATCAGTATCATAGATATCCTTTGATGCACCATTTTCAAAAGGTTTTCAATGCGATAAACAAAGATGATTATGAAATTGAAGGTGAGAATGAAGATGACCACCCCGTAATTGTATCTTTGCCTGATCACTAGAAAGAAAAACTATCTTTCCCTGATCATTGGAAAGAAAAACGAATATGTGGACGCTGCACCTGCATCGATCACCGAAAGAAAGTATATACATCAGAAAATGAAAACCTAAATTATCAAAAGACGATCAAGAATATACCAATATCTTCAATTGTTAGCCATACGATTATGATTTAAGGTTAAAAGATCATTAATTGTACCCATTTCCAATAGGTATAAGCCTATAGACACTAGACCAACTTAACTTGGTGCCTATTTCAGATGGGGTCGGGCTGGAGAAACCTTGAAAAACCTTGGCGTAAAGATATTAGAAAACGTTGATTAATATAGAAAGATAGTAAAAAAACAGTGTATCACACTTAAGCTTAAGAAACTTAAGCTATAGTGTATCATATAGAACAATCTTAAGCTTAAGAAACCCACAGAACATGACACATAAATATTTGAGGCAAGATAATATTAGAACTTCAATTAATTAATAATAATTAGTTAATTAAAGGAAAGACTACTTAATACCTCAATCCAGACTTGTACCATCTTTATCATCCAGACTAAGTTTAATGAGTGTCTGCCAAGGTGACGTCGGCGAACCATATGCACTTTCAGTGATATAATGTCGGTGTTTGAAAAGCCGCCGACATTAAATATATATCTCGCGTGAAGTTGACGTAGCCACTGGGTCACCACTGCATCATATCCTGGTTAGATCACCCGTATGCTGTGAGTAGTTGGAAATTGATTACATCCTCTTCCCAAGAGCCATCCTCTTCTCATCCTTCCTTCTGTCCAGGTGCACTTTTTTTATTTCTACCTCAATTTCTCGTCTTTCATTTATCTTTCTTACCATTCCACAAATTATCATCATGCGAGCTGCTGCAGATATACTTTCTACACTTCCAGAGCCACTGCTTGGTCTCATCCTTTCTAAAATTCCAATTAGGGAGGCCGTCAGATGCTCCGTTCTATCAAAGAGATGGAGATTCCTCTACGCTCAAATTCCTCGACTCACTCTTTCTCCATTTCTCCTTTTGGGCAGTGTCAACCGAGATTCAGATCCTCTCTCTCTTGCAACGGTGGAGAAAATAATCTCCAACCTTCTGTTGTTGCATTCGTCAGATTTGGAGGCTTTTCATTTGTTCAATTACAATTCCCATTCGTACGATCTGGAGGATTTTCATTTGTTCAACTACATTTCCGAATGTCGCTACAAAGACAGCAACTGGCATTTTACTCGTCAAAGCGAATGGCAATGGGTGCGGTACGTAGCCTCTAAGAATGTTCAAAACATGACTCTCTGTGGTTCCCCTTTGAAATCCCCGGTAAAGAAAATCCTGCCACCTGCCCTATTCTACTGTAGTCGTCTCACTACGCTCACACTCTACAATTACACTCTCACCGCTATTCCAACCCATTTCTCTAGATTCAACCATCTCACGGCTTGCTCCTTCATAGGTATGGAGTTCACGGATGACTCTTTATCTCTCATACCCCGTTTCTGGAGGATCTTAGCATATTACACTACGTTGGCCTTACGAAGCCTGTTATCTCCGCTCCCAACCTTGAAAATTTATATATACGCGGGGTGGAAGTGGAAGCTATTACGATAAATTGTCCGAAGCTTAGAACTCTGGAGTTGTTTCAGGGTCTGGGTCCATCCGGTAACCACCGATTGATTATGACACATGATCTGCGAATAAATGGAGTGTTGTTCCAGGAACTTTCATTTTCGATCTATCAAATTGAAAATGACTGGGAAAGTAATATTGTTGGATTGTGGTTGGATTGGTGTGCGAAGCCATTACATTTTTCGGCGGACAGGTTTCTTGAGATAGTGGGGACCTTCAAAACACTGAAGGCGCTCTACATCATGAACTGGTCGCTGCTTGAAAGGGAAAGACATATGGTTGAACTCGTTCACAAGCTGCTCGAGAGGCTTCCTGCACTTGAGCGACTAGAAGTGGACGAAACGCTTGATCTGGTAAGAAAAACAAAATATATTATTTCACTTGCAATGCATCTTTCACTGCTCATGCCTTTGCTTCTGCAACTTTGTCGGTGAATCACCTGTGTAATTCATATCTGGCTGAAATTTGGCAACAATCAATGAACGGAGGGGTGAAATTCCATTAATACCAAGTTCAAATTGGTGTGTATTGGTTTGGTTTGGTTTGATTTGATTGAAATGGGCTAAAATAAATATCCTAGAAAAACTTCTAGTCTGTGAGATGTAAGGTGTTTGAATGTCATACCTAGTTAGTTTTTTTTTAGAGAATAATCTTTTTTTTATCCTCGGTAGGTATTGTGTATTGTGGTAAAGATATTTTGAAATTAAGATTTAATTTGGGTATAAGCAAATAAAGTGTTTTTCATCTTCAATCTTGGTGGTGTTACAAACCTGTATGCAGCTCATGAGAATTAGTTTTTTTTTTAGCAATATTAATTTTCTTCTTTAACCTTGTCAAAACAAAAAGATACTTTTGATCTTCAATATTAGGGTAAACCACTTTCTTATAATATCTTAATTTTCTTTTATTTTCTCTCCTTAAATTTAGCTTGTACAATATTTTTAATAACTTATTTTACTCTTCAATGATTTAGCCAAGACTTGGTATCATTATGCCATCTTCCCTTAAATGGTTGGTGATTTTGGCTAGAGTAAGCAATTTTGGGGAGTCTCTTGTCATCCATATTGATTATCTTGTTCTTGTAAGTAAAGTACTTAATCATAGTTGTTCTCTCAGTGGGAGAATGAGGGAAATGATCACTTCTATGTTGTATTGTAAATTCTTTTGGATCTACTCTATCTTTTTCCTGGATTTTCGAGAGATAGTGCATCCCTAAACTTCACATCCATATAAGATAAGATGAGTGACAAGAGTCTCAAAGAAGAGTTGTTTCTTATACCATAGCCAAAGGTATGCTAATTTACAATAATTTTCAAGACCATAATAATTCCATTTATCATTTTCTCAATGCTATAGTTCTAATTGAGCTTGTGATAAATATCAATTCCAAGATACTTGTACGAAGACACTTCCTCCAAGATATTGTTGTCATATACAAAAGTATTCTAGGTGATTTTGTTGGATTTAATGATCATAACCTTTGTTTTGCTAATGTTTATAGTCATACTTGTACTAGAGAAGAAGTCCTTGAGGATTCTAAGCTACCCACTAAGTTCATAGGGATTCCTTGCCATCAGAACAATATTGTCATCATAGAAAAGAGGAATGATGACTATACTAGCGAGAGCTAGTCCAACACAACTTGTAGCATCCAAACCATCTTTTAACTTGTCAATGTAAATGCCAAAAACGGTAGGGGATAGGGGACAACCTTTTTTGACTCCTATATTGAAGTTAATTTCTTCTTACCAATTCTCGGTGCTCCTAAAATTGTCAATAATGTTCTCATACAACCTTACTATGGCAACGCTTAATTTGGATGGGGCTTTTAACTCTTCTAACCTATTCCAAAGGTTGTTCCTATGCACAGTGCCAAAAGTTTTCCCAAAGTCAACGAAACAACAAAGGAGATTGGTTTTATTATTGCGACACTCCTTTGCAATGATCATAAGTGTGATAAGGTGTTCCACAGTTGAATGATAACCTCTAAAAGTAGCCTGACCTCTAGCTATTTTTTCGTGGCTTTCTAGCCATATGATTATCTTCTTTTCCAATATACTTCTATATAGCTTGGTTAAAATGGGGCTAATCATAATGGTCTTATAATTAGAGGGATTGTTTTTATCCCCAATTTTAAAAATAGGTATAGTGAGGCTTTGAGTCGAAGGTTTAGGGAAGCCCTGCTTGATCACTAAATTGAAGAGCTTGTGTATGCGAGGGATCATAATATGTCCAATTTTTAATATTTCAACTTGTTAGCCCTCAATGTCCTTAACATTCCCGTTTGCAAGTCGCTTAACCCCAAATTTATGACTTCTATAGAAAAAACATAATCTTTTGTAAAAACTTTTGGAATTTTGTCCAAAACATTACTAGATTCGTAAAGATTTCTAAGGTAGGAATTTTAGTTTCTCTAGGGAATTATAGGATTTTTTTTAGTTTTACCAGTTAGAATTTACTTTTCCAAAATTTCTTTGGATCTAATTTGGGTATAAGCAAAGAAAGTGTTTTTCATCTTCAATCCTGGTGGTGTTACAAACGTGTATGCAACTCATGAGAATTAGTATTTTTTTTTTGGCAATATTGATTCTCTTCTTTAACCTAGTCAAAACAAAAAGATACTTTTGATCTTCAATATTAGGGTAAACCACTTTCTTATAATATCTTAATATTCTTTTATTCTCTAATTATTTATGACACCATAGATTTTCCTTAAATTTAGCTTGTACAATATTTTTAATAACTTATTTTACTCTTCAATAATTTAGCCAAGACTTGGTATCATTATGCCATCTTCCCTTAAATGGTTGGTGATTTTGGCTAGAGTAAGCAATTTTGGGGAGTCTCTTGTCATACATATTGATTATCTTGTTCTTGTAAGTAAAGTACTTAATCATAGTTGTTCTCTCAATGGGAGAATGGGGGAAATGATCACTTCTATGAGGATCAGATAGGGTGTATTGTAAATTCTTTTGGATTTGCTCTATCTTTTTCCTGGATTTTCGAGAGATACTGCGTCCCTAAACTTCACATCCATATAAGATAAGATGAATGACAAGAGTCTTAAAGGTTTCTTATACCATAGCCAAAGGTATGCTAATTTACAATAATTTTCAAGCCCATAATAATTTCATTTATCATTTTCTCAATGCTATATTTCTAATTGAGCTTGTGATAAATATCAATTCCAAGATACTTGTACAAAGACACTTCCTCCAAGATATTGTTGTCATATACAAAAGTATTCTAGGTGATGTTGTTGGATTTAATGATCATAACCTTCGTTTTGCTAATGTTTATAGTCATACCTGTACTAGAGAAGAAGTCCTTGAGGATTATAAGTTACCCACTAAGGTCATAGGGATTCCTTGCCATCATAAAAATATTGTGATCATAGAAAAAAAGAATGATGACTATACTAGCGAGAGCTAGTGCAACACAACTTGTAGCATCCAAACCATCTTCTAACTTGTCAATGTAAATGCCAAAAACGGTAGGGGATAGGGGACAACCTTTTTTGACTCCTATATTGAAGTTAATTTCTTCTTACCAACTCTCGGTGCTCCTGAAATTGTCAATAATGTTCTCATACAACCTTACTATGGCAACTCTTAACTTGGATGGGACTTTTAACTCTTCTAACTTATTCCAAAGGTTGTTCCTATGCACAGTGCCAAAAGTTTTCCCAAAGTCAACAAAACAACAAAGGAGATTGGTTTTATTATAGCGACATTCCTCTGCAATGATCATAAGTGTGATAAGGTGTTCCACAGTTGAATGATAACCTCTAAAAGTAGCCTAACCTCTAGCTATTTTTTCGTGGCTTTCTAGCCATATGATTATCTTCTTTTCCAATATACTTCTATATAGCTTGGTTAAAATGAGGCTAATCATAATGGTCTTATAATTAGAAAGATTGTTTTTATCCCCACTTTTAAAAATAGGTATAGTGAGGCTTTGAGTCGAAGGTTTAGGGAAGCCTTGCTTGATCGCTAAATTGAAGAGCTTGTGTATGCAAGGGATCAAAATATGCCCTCCAATTTTTAATATTTCAACTTGTTAGCCCTCAATGTCCTTAACATTCCCGTTTGCGAGTCGCTTAACCCCAAATTTATGTCTTCTATAGAAAAAACATCATCTTTTGTAAAAACTTTTGGAATTTTGTCCAAGACATTGCTAGATTCGTAAAGATTTCTAAGGTAGGAATTTTAGTTTGTCTAGGGCATTATAGGATTTTTTTTAGTTTTACTAGTTAGAATTTGCTTTTCCAAAATTTCTTTGGATCTAGCTTATAAAGGAGTAAAATATTCTCTCTCTTTCTATCTATGTAGTGCATTTTTTTCCTTTTAATTAGGGCTTTGTATCTATTAATCTTATTATATTTCAATTACTCATTAAAAGCATCCCTAATGGCTTTTTTAGCAAGTTTACACTAGTTATCATACCAAGGGTTGTCAATTCTATCCTTCTCTTTACACAACAAGTAGATAGAGAATTTTTATGGAGATAGAAAGGGTTGTTGTAAAATTATGATACATGTGTTCAACATTGTTTTTATATGATAGAAGATTTAATTTGGTGTCTAAGTTTTTTTAAGAAGAGATGAACCTTACTTTTGTTAAAAAGTAGATGTCTTTGGTTACCATAGTTTGTCTAGAAAGATTTTTGTATTTTTATTTGTAATTGTTTTTATCAATAATTGTCTTTAATGTTGTAATACATAATTATAAAATTAAAAATTAAATAATAATAATCTATTTTTATAACTGGTAAAGTCTATAAAAGTATACATACCTTACCCTCTCTGGATTTGAACATGTGACCTTTTAAGAGGAAACACATGTTCTTAACCATTAGGTCCACTCATATTATATCTCTATAATTAAATATTAAATTCCCATATAAACCAATAAAAAAATATTTATAATTATAATAAAATTTTATAATTTTATTTATAAGAAAAAATCTCAAATATAATTTTTCCATTGTAATACAAGGATACTTTAAAGAGCTAATAAAATGCAAAAATACAAAAACCAATATATAGAATCAAATTACCATTTCTTTTATTTCCAAATTACTCGGTGCTTTTATTTTATTTTATTTTTGTGAATTCAGTGTATATATACAACTATTTCTATTTTGCGGACGATAGATCTCACTCCATTATCTTCTTGAACTCGTATGTTTTAATCCGTGCATCATATGTTACATGTGTAGAGGTGGCCATATTTTATAGGCACCACGTCCTCCAGAATAAGTCGCCATATGTGGAAGTTATACATATGCCTATATTATAGACTGTCGTGTCGCTGTTATTAGCGTGTTCATGCTAGGATTTTAATATTATTACTTAGGATTTGCACATATTGATTTTATTATACATGATATTTTTCTAAGTATTAACTAAAGTATTTATTTGAATTACAAATAATAATTTAAAAGAAATAAGGTTATATATAAATAAATTTGTATTTCTAGTTTATTTAAAAAAAAATTAATTATAAAATTTTGTTATTAAGAGGTTTATATATTTTCATTAAATTTTTTGAAAAATTGAATTAAATAAAATACAATTTTTCAAAATTTGAGCTCGTTCACTTTTTTTCCAACCTAAACCTTAAACTAGTTAAGGAGATCACTTAGTGATCACCATCTTAAAGTTGTCTAGCAATGCAAGTCCTAAGATTCTTTGCAAGTATTTTTAGACAAAAGCTCACTTAAATGCGGGATATTGCTTTGTATCTTTGACTATAGTGAAATCAATGGCGTTGTCTAAATGTTCTACGTGTTGGTTCTTTTGGTTGGAATCCCACGACATAAATATGCACAAAAGCACAATTATCTGTTATTTAAATTGTATTTCTGAATGCAAAAATGGATTCAACGTGCTGACAAACCCTTGGGACACTCGGATTATGTTGAGTTTTCAAAAGAGATGATATTGTATATTCTTTTATTATTATTTAATATGAAAAAAGATCATAACTGAAAGATAGATATCCACAGAACAACAAGATATATCCTTAGGGAAACCCTTAAGGGGGAGAAAACCATGCAAACCTTCCTCAATATAGATTAAGACCAAAGAGACCCGGACACTAATCAAGAATAGCCTCCTAGATAAGTGCATACTACTCTCTTGTACATATGATCAATGATAGATCAAAATGACTCGATATAACCTCTATTAAAATACTCTAAAAGACCTAAAATACATGACTTATCAATAAACCCTTTCACAATCACATTTATGAATAACCAATACAATTACACTTAGGAATAACTTTTGAAATTACATAAAATATCAACAACCCCTCTTAATGAGGAAGGTATTCTATCCGACACAATCTTTAACACTGTCGCCATCCACATGAGCTCATGACCATTGATTGTCAGACACATGAATCTATACATCATAGGAAATCCATAGTGACTTCACAACATGCATCCAGGGCCAGTGGGTAGCTCTCTAATAGATACAACATGTTATCATGAGACTATCGATTTTCCCGCAGAAAACATGGATATCTTATGCATGAAATCTAGTACCCTACAATAACATATGTACCTCGTCTCTTAATCATACATCTAGGGTTGGTGGGTAGCTCTCCAATAGCTACAACATGTCATCATGACATCCACTACCCTGCGATAACATTTGAAGCCATCACTCCCTTTGAAAAGGGACTACGTCGAGCTTGTCACTGAAGTACTTGAACTCCGTCCTTGACAATGGATTTGTCAGCACATCTGCAACCTGCTCATCGGTAGCCACATATTAGAGCCTCACTGCTCCCTTCTACACCATATCCATGATATAGCGATACCTGATTTTGTTATGATTCGACTTATCATGCAACACCGAGTTCTCTGACAAGTTTATACAACTCTGGCTATCACACAAGATACAGGTCGCCTCCATCGCAATATCGAAGAATCCAATCAACAATATCTGAAGCCACACTGCTTCACGGCTTCCTGCACATGTTGCCACATACTCTGCCTCATCTATACTAATTTCTACACGTGACTGTTTCTTATTGATCCATGAAATCATATCGGATCCCAAAGTGAAGCAACATCCTTAATGTACTTTTTCGGTTTGCAACATTACTGACCCAATTTGAATTTGAATATCCAAGTAGATTGATCTCATTGTCTGCAACATACTTGATTCCATAATCCACTGTACCTTTAAGGTACCTTATCACATGTTTTACTGCAATCAGGTGAACATGTTTGGGGTCAACCATGTACTAACTTAGGGTGTTCACAACAAAACATATATCTGGTCGTTTATTCATCAAATACATCAATTATCCAATTATCTTCCTATATAATGTAGCATCCACAATCTCTGAAGTCGTATCATCCAACAACTTCATATTTTATGCTATCAGTGTAGCCATCGGTTTATAGTCCAACATCTCGAACCTCTGCAGGATCTCCACAACATATTTTCCCTAATTTAGGAAGATATCATTCTTCCTCTGCCATACCTCTAGACCAAAAATGTAGTGCATCAAACCTAGGTCTTTCATTTCTAACTCTGCAACGAGTTTTCTCTTACACTTAGTGATGAGATTCTCCACTCATGTCAAGAATACGTCATCCACATATAGTAGTAATATCACTAGTCCATCATCCTCAACCTTGAAATAAACGTTAGGTTCTGCACTGCTCTTGGTAAATCCCAAGCTCATCGAAAAATTATCAATCCGACCATACCATGCTCTCGGTGCCTGCTTCAATCCATATAATGCCTTCTTTAACCTGCACACATGTGTCTCCTTGTCACGTGTCTCGAATCCTTGTGGTTGTTCCACGTAAACCTCTTCCTCTATTACCCCATTCAAAAATGTCGTCTTCACGTCCATCCGATGAACCTTCCATTTTATCACAGTAGCTATTGAAAGAACAACCCTTATTGAAGTATATCTTGCCACAAATCTGTGCACCTTGCTCTTGATTTCAATCCAACTTTGCCCGGGCTCCATTTTCATGCCCCTGTCTTTCATCAGTTCTTGCACCTTTGCAACATCTTCCCACCTGCTAGAAGCAGTGTAGATGGTTGATAGAATCCCATATGTTGTAGGGTCTTTTGGTTCCATTTCCAGAATATTTTCTGCTACACGTTTTCCCATCTCCATCCTTGCCATGGACTCTGCAGGCCACAAGCAAGGTCCGACACACCATTGATCCATATTCAAGTGGAATTTCCTTGATTAAGTTCTCTGCCTCATCCAGGCATCCAAAACGACCAAGAAGGTCCACCATGGAGGAATAATGTTCCACTCTTGGAATGATGCCATAATCTTGACTCATAGA
>ML784660.1:506673-531520 GCA_009831015.1 Picea engelmannii | reverse complement strand
CGACACACCATTGATCCATATTCAAGTGGAATTTCCTTGATTAAGTTCTCTGCCTCATCCAGGCATCCAAAACGACCAAGAAGGTCCACCATGGAGGAATAATGTTCCACTCTTGGAATGATGCCATAATCTTGACTCATAGAGTGAAAGTACTCACTGCCTTTGTTCACTAGGCCCTCTTGGCTGCATGCAGATAAAATACCAATAAAGGTAATGTGGTGTGGTTTCATCCCTGTGGATTGCATTTCTTCAAACAGTCTAAGGGCTTCCTTTCCATGAACATGTTGAGCACATGCTGCAATCATCATAGTCCACAATAAAACTTCTCGCTGAGCAGTTTCATCAAACACCTCACGTGCACTTTCCATATCCCCACACTTTCCATATGTTAACACTTCGTAAATTTCCCTGGCTGTGGGGGAAAGTCACAGAGGTAACCACAAACCAACTTACAGGCTGAAAGCTTTCCCTTCCAACCAATAGAGTGATCTCTTTTTATAGATCAGTCAAGAATGATAGGCTATATAATCGGTACAATGGCTAGATCATTGATGAGGATAGGGTAGAAAATGGGGTTTGGTTGGGCAAGAAGGAGAGGGATCTTTTGGGCTATGGAGTTAAACACTGAAAACGAATGAAACCAATGATTGGTAGGTAGAACTTTTTAGAGGAACAAAGGCTAAATTAGGTGGATGAAACCTTCAGTTTTGAATTTGTTGTAGAGGGTAAAAGAGGAAAAAAACAACACATAACAGAATCAGAGCACCAGATAGATGAATTCTGACCTAGTTAGGAAGGAAGGACATAGTTTAAATTCTTTGAGTCTAGAGCACCATTTAGATGAATTCTAAACTCTTAAATATCAATTTAAACTGAGGAAGAATGAGATGAAAGTAGGGACACAAGAGGTACATACAAAAGATAAGAAACACATTGTCAGCTCATCACCATTAGAATATTTTTCATGAAGGTTCAACACTACTTCTTTTTTATTTCATTCAGATTCAAACATTTACAATGAAAATAAAAAAATACTATAGTTTTGCCAAATCGCCCCTTGAACGCCTTCAAAATGCTCCAATATATAGATAAACACCCTCACTAAGCTAAAGAAGTCGAACTCCCATGCTATCTTATGATTTTGGATCTGATTACATAAAAAAGAAGACAATTTGTAAACTATTTGCTAAAAATAACAAATTCATTTTGTTGGAAAATAGGGGTCATAGATAACATCATATCTCTCGAATCACGATAGTTGTTACAAAACGAGGAGAGGTTTTTGGATATGAACCCGTGCTTGAGGAAAATCTCTTCCATTTTTTGAAAATTCTTCTCCATTTCTTGGGATCCGTGCCCAAATGATGACTAAAACAGGAAAACATTAAATGTGAAATTCTGGAAAAATGGACCATAAAGAATCATTCGAATCTCTCAAACTATGAAACTTGTGTAAAAAATGAGAGGTTTTTGTTAATGAGATCATGCTTGACAAAAATCTCTGAGGTTTTCCAAAATCCTCTCCAGATTCCCAGGAAATGATTTTGAAGTTGACTGCAAAAACAATGATTTCTAGAACTTGCGTAGCGTGCCCTGTAGACTTTGCATAGCATGCTTGATTTCTTTAACAAAATTCATTTAGGTGGTGGATGCAACACTACTAGAGGCTAAAAATGAATTTTGTATCATCCCTCTATCATTTCCCATTGTCCTTTAACCTTTTGTGTACTTACAACACTTGCGTAGCGTGAGGTCGCTATGCAAGTTCTGTACAATGCTATTTTTCCACAAAATGTAAATCTATTCTTTAATTGCTATTTTTGTACTCATATAGACTATGCCAGCTTGAATTAATTGATGCATGTCTTTCGTTACCATCTTACCAAATGAATAAATTCTTCTATAGTGGACTCAACAAATGTCTAGGAGAACATTTCTAATTCATCTACAGAAAATGTTGCTTGCCACAATTTCCCTTCTTTTCTTCCCATCGAAATCTTCTCATACTGGATATTAATCCTTCCTTGTATTTTTGGTTGACCATTCATATGATAACAATGAGCAAGGTTTATTTGAACAAGATCATTCACTACTTGATCAACAATTCCAAAATTCTACAGTGCTTCCACATGAACATCCTGATCCCCACACAACAAATTTTCTGAGCTATGTTTTAAGCATGATATTTTGTCAAAAGAGATCTCCAACACATTTTCAACTTTAAGACTGATATGAGTCATCTTGGATTGCTGGAGAAGGATCTTGGAGGGATCTGAGTGCTTACAAGGCTCCAATCTATCTTTGAGTAGCTAACTGATTTGATGTGTTGTGTAAATGTGACCTTCAGCATTTGCCTAGCGCGCCTTACACAACGCAGCTAGTTTTTGCTTCAAAACTTACCTAAATGGTGGCTGCAACATCTGTGGAGGTTGGTCATGACTTCTGGGCCGAACACCAATCATTTCCTAATATTTATCATATTTGAATATGCTTGCAAAAATTTGCATAGCGCACTGGTGTGATGCGTTGTGTAAATGTGACCTTTAATGTTTTTGTAGCGTGCTTTGCACAATGCAACTAGTTTTCGCTTCAAAACTCACCCAAATGGCGGCTGTAACATCTGTGGAGGTTGGTCATGGCTTCTCAACCAAACATCAGTCATTTCCCAATATTTATCATCTTTCAATATGCTTGCAGAATTTGCGTAGCGCCAGGTCGCTACGCAAACTCTGTACAATGCAATTTTCCAAAAAAACTCAAAACTGGTGTATTTTCAAGGGTTCCTCAAAAAATGGTACAGGCATGAACCTAAATCTCAACCACCTCTGCAAGTAACTCTAACTTCCCTATATCTTCATCCTCAACTTTCATTCTCAGCATGAGGGACCTGTTCTCTTTTCTACATGCCAATTAGATTTTATTTGAAAATAACCCAATGACCTTGACAACATTTTATGAGACACAACCCTTTAATGGTACACACACACACTCAATGACTCAACTTGGAATGCATTGGTCTTCTCAAGACCAGGGCATGACTTTGCAAACTGCTGACAAACCTCTAACCTTAACTATGAAAATCATGGTTGTAACACCATACATGTCAACCGAAGCGCTTCCTCAAAGACATCACAGTGAACCCCTGTTTTAATGATATAAACATGAATCTCTCTGCCATGTTCCATAACCGATAGAGTGGCACATGCTTTAAGAACACTGGTAAATATGAACTAGTTTGGCTTCATGCCTTGCAACTCCATGTGAATAAAACACTTCAAGGCCTCCTCCATGTGAATAAAGCACTTTGAGCCCGTGGGCTTCCCCTTTTGGCTTAT
This sequence comes from Picea engelmannii, assembly GCA_009831015.1. Classification (NCBI taxonomy): domain Eukaryota; kingdom Viridiplantae; phylum Streptophyta; class Pinopsida; order Pinales; family Pinaceae; genus Picea; species Picea engelmannii. The sequence continues at coordinate 528,185 of ML784660.1, read as the reverse complement.
TGTTATAACAATATATATATATATATATATATATATATATGGATTGGAACTTCGCCAAGTTTGGAGTGTTGTTTAGATTCGTTAGAGTTTGTAGTTTGGCCGCTAGATTTGGCGAGACTCCACTATATTTGGCGGGCCCTTTTTATTTCTGAAAATTAGGTTTCGGGTCCTCATTGGGCATTTTTCCACTGCCACGTGGCAGCCAACCATTGACTCACGTTAACCACTTTCACAGTCACCTGCCACGTCCCTATGGTTTGCTACGTGGTTGTATGGATTGCCACGTGGTGCTTTTTCATTGGTCCATGGATCGACCCGAAAATGTCGAAAACGAGTGACATGTGGAAGCCTCTGGTGCTACCATGTCACCATGCTGAGGTTAGCATGACACGTCTCCTTCTGCGTTTGCCACGAACACTGTACGGACGCTGACATCATCCGTACTGATGCTGACGTCAACAGTATGGACGCTGACTCATCCCTGCTCATTGGGCTAGGTTGACCAAAATTTTGACCATGGATATCTTTTGATCCACAACTCTATTTGACGAGCCGTTTACGCTGTTGGAAAGCTTGCGATGCGCTTTTCACGATTATATCAATTTTATTGAGTTTTGAGGACTTTGGATTTTTTCCCTTTCTCTATCTGTTGAGGTCATTCTGAACTTCTTGAGTTGTTTCTGCGAATTTTGATCTGTCCTCAGTCTTCTCTGGATCTTTTTTGGGATCAATATCCATTAAACGTGCATTCAAAGACTGATACCATGTTGATTATAAGGCTTATGTTTCCCTTCCATTTACCTGGGCCCTCTCGTGAGGGAGTCGGGGCTAGTCTCGATATGATACCATGTTGAATTTTCAAAAGCGATGATATTGTATATTATTTTATTATTATTTAATATGCAAAATGATCATAACTGAAAGATAGATATCCACAAAACAACAAGATATATCTTCAGGGAAACCCTCAAGGGAGAGAAAACCCTGCAAACTTTCCTCAGTATAGATTCCTCCAACATGTACAATGTCATAAAATGCCCTTTCACGAAATTAAGACCAAAGGGAACCAAGAATAACCTCCTAGATAAGTGCATACTACTCTCTTGTACTTATGATCAATGATATATCAAAATGACTCTATATAACCTCTATTTATACTCTAAAAGCCCTAAAAGACATGACTTATCAATAAACCCATTCACAATTACATTTAGGAATAACCAGTACAATTACACTTAGGAATAACTTTTGAAATTACATAAAATATCAACAGAATCTATAGATCCAACAATTTCTCACGGGATTTCAAACAAAGAACCAAAAACTGATATGCAATTCAACAAGTTGAATCCATTTCTACATTCAGAAATGCAATTTAAATAACTATTTCTACATTCAGAAATGCAATTTAAATAAAAGATAATTGTGATTTTGTGCGCAGTATTCCGACCTGAAAAACTAAAACTATATTCGCTAACATTGAATCCAAACATTTCATTTATAGATGTTTATCATACAAGTCCTTGGTATTTTAATAGTATTTCCAACCTCAATGATGGAAGATTAGATGTTTGTCTCAATAAATTATAATCATTATTAAATTTTATTATTTATAAACAAAAAATATTAAAAAATTATAATTAAGTAAAATCAAATTTTAAATTAATTACTAAGTTTTATTATTTATACAATAAGAATTAAAAACTAATGATTAAAATAAATTAAATTGTAATCAATTAATTAAATACAATTTTAAATCATACTTCAAATTTTATTTATATTTATTTACTTACATTATTAATATAGTGCATAGTTTAGTCCCCCAGGTGTACAAAAAATATAGTGCATAATTTAAATAAACAAAATATACATGTTAAAAAAAAATCTGTTTTAAAGATTATAGTAAAATTAATATTCAAAATTAAAAAGATTAAAAAAACTAAAAAATCTGTTTTACAGATTCTAGTAAAATTAATATTGTCCAATATAAAGATTATAAAATTGATTATCATATAAATATTATAAGAATGATTATCATAAATTTTTTTGATAATATGGATTTGAAAATTTCATAATTTTATACTTTTTAATATAATAAAAAAATATAAATTAATAATTAAATTTTATTATTTATAAATAAAATTTTATTAAAAAATTATAATTAATATAAAATTAAATTTCAAATTAATTATTAAATTATATTATTTACACATCAAAAAATATTTAAAATTGCTAATTCATGTGAAACCAAATCCCATCACTACATAACCTAAAGGATACCGACAAAACATGAAACATAAATCTACTATTATAAGATAATCTTAAAACTTGAATTAATTAATGATCTGATCAAAGGAACTACCTCTTAATACCCTTATAATATTAAAACTTGAATTAATTAATGATTTAATCAAAGAAACTACTTCTCAATACCCAATGCAGTAAGCACTTCCAATTATATGATGTTAATGTGTAAAGAGCATACTACATAAAGTTGATGGTACTTCATCTCACATAAAGTTGATGCTTTCACCAGGTCACTCCATTAACTTTTTTTCAGGATAATTATGGTAAGCAATATGCATCTTATAATAAAGTATTTAATGTTTCTTAGGTTGGGATATATAGTATCAAATTTAAATGTGTTTTTAGATCTAATTATATATTAAATACTTTGCTGCTAATTATTTATTGTTTATCCATAACTATTAGCTGATTATTGTTTGTCATTCTAAAATATATGCATGAATGATGTTCTGATGATAACCATGTGCATGCAAATATTTGCTACCACTGGTATTGCTTTGCAATAAATTAGTTATTAACGAGATGACCAGTTTTTGCTGGGCTATGCCATATGAATGCAGGAGCTAGTAAGAGATCCGATGTTACCTTGTACGACCTCTCTACTGGCTAATCTTCGGAAGGTAAAGGTAAGTATCATCCAAATTGACCAGGGGGAAATAGCTGTATTGCGTAACTTGCTTGAGAGCGCTTCTGTTCTTGAGATAATGGAAGTGAAATTACCATATTTATGGCAACAGGGAAAAGCAAATGCCTTCTTGAAAAAACTATTGTATCTGAGGAGAGCTTCCACTGGAGCAAGGATATTTGTGAAGGATTTTGATTTTATCTGAGGAGAGCTTCCACTGGAGCAAGGATATGTGTGAAGGAATTTGATTGAAAAACACTTTCACCGAGCTTTAAATGTTTTGATCGAACAAATGTTAGACCGAAAATATGTAAAATAGAGAAACTCCAAAAATCTTGCTGCAAAACTATCTCTTTTTCCTTGATGTAATGTTTCAAGCAATTGAAAAGACTATCATATCTCAGAGGAGCCTTCAATGATTTGATCAAACAAACGCATTGTTTTGTCCTATTGTTTTGTGCTATTGTTTTGTCCTTTTTTTTTTTAAGTAAATGAGACATGTTGCTGTTTCTTAAGTAATATACATTTTAACTGCTCTCAAGTAAGATACATTGCTGTTCACTTGTCTCTTAACGGTAAAGTAAGTTACATTGCTGCTCAGTTGCTTGTGTTGTTCAGTTGCTTTTGGAGGTAAAATATTCTTAAATATATTATTGGTAGAAAAGTTTATTTGAATTTTCCGTAATCTACCAAATCAATTTTTTCCATAAATGTAATGATTCATGTAATTACATCGCTTTTTGCCTATCAGTTCTTGATCATTGTCTCTCTGTTCTTGTCGGGGTTGGAGCTCTTGATCAACTTCTTGCAATGCCAGGGATCCTTTGGAGGAGACTGAAGTTTGTTGAATCAGAGCCTGCTTGAGTTCACTATTTGGCTGTTGGAGTGTGCGGATTTGGCTATTTTGTTGAATTTGAATCAGAGTCTACCTATTTACCACCTTCAGAATTAGTGCTATTTCGTGATCTCTCTTTTAATCTTGCCCTTGACGCTTGGTCTTGCGTGAGCAGATTTGTTCCTCTGTAGTGCCAGTTCACGATATAGCCATAATACCCCTGCTCCTCTTCATATCATAGAATAGTAATGCGTCGTGGATAATTCCATCTGCTTCAACATGGAAGAGCTCATCGAGAAGTATAGGTTTAACAACGGATAACTAAAGGAGGGATATCTTCCACATACCATCATGAATGCTAGCAAGTACCACCTAAAATCCTGAGTGTATGCTATACGAGGAGTGTGCTAGATGGAGGGTTTTTTCAAACGTGGGTGGAAGAGAAATATCAAGTGTCCAAATGATGACAAAGGAATGAGGTTCATGATAAGAAAGGTTAAATAAAACAATTTTTTTTCTTTCCAAATGCATATTCACAAGGTAGGTTTTGAATTGATAGAACCCTAATTGTCATGAGTTGCCCTTGCGATATTTGCTAGAGAATCAAATTTATTATTCTGATGGTGAAGAATGTGGAGATATTCTATTTTGCAGAATTTTTCTCCATCTTTGGCTATCTGATGATAGGTTCTTTGTAAACTGAGTTGTTTTCGAGTGCTTAAATTTCAGAATCCATTAATGACCAATTCAAAGCCTTCAATGAGCATGATGTCTTTGTTTTGATTTGCAATGAGAAGTTTTAAACCCATGAAGACAGCGAAGGCCTCGACCTGGTTGTTTGTAGAGTGTCCAAGACCCATGCAAAGGTTAGCTTCTCTATTCCATCGGGGAGCCATAGATGACCCCCTCCCCCAGATTGCCTTTCAACATCATCCATGAGTCATCCATTCTATATCATTCAAAGTTTCAATTCGACATCGTAAATTTTGAGTTTCCAATGAGAATTATTTGGAGAGATTATTAAAAGGGATGGAGGAGGGGAATGTGTTAGACTAAGAATGCTACTCACCCATTCACGCTCTGTGTGGTCCCTCTTTCCAATTGACTCTGCATTGAACCCTTTTGTATAAATAACTTCAGATAGCAAACTGCATGCTAGCGAGTGAACTCTAGTGTGAGGGAGATATATGTTTTGAAATATCTCTTTGTTCCTTATTAAATAGATTTCCCAGCAAATAAATTTGGGTATGACTCTCGATATTCTTTAGTGTTGACTTTTGATGAAAGCTGCCAAAATATCTATGCTTCTAATTCAAAAACATTTCATTCAAATTTGAGTGAAAGGTGTGCCTCGCTTATAATCCTCTATATAAGTGTTCGCAAACTTGTTTGTAGAATGCACAATCGAGAAAGAGATGATGAATGGTTTCATTTTTTGCTTTGCAAAGCACACATCTGGATGGTCCAACAATTCCTCGTTTTTGCAAATTTTCAGTGGTTAATAGCTTCCCATGGGTCATTACCTAGTAGAAGTAATTAACCTTAGGAAGGGAGTCACATTGCTATACTTGATCCCGTATCTTTGATCTCGGAGGTCTCAAAGAATCCATGAGAAGCTTTTGATAGTTGTCTTTCACCAAGAAGCTTTTTCTACTCTACCCTAGTATCATTCATCAACCTTGAGGGGATCAATGAGAGTGAAACTAACACTATGGTAGAGAAGGACTTTGACTAAGTTAGCAAGCTCCTCGGGAGGAGAGAAATGATTCCACTCTTTCCATTTACTAGTTTTAGACCAAACAATGATATCTCACAATTTAACTACGCCATTGCTAATGATCCATTATTTTACTGGTTGCATGCCTTCTCTTGTTCCAAGTAGAGGTTTCCCCATGATATCATTAGTCTAGATGTTTATAGACCTCCCATTTCCTAGGATCCAAGACAATTGTGATTGAATAAGCAGAGCAACGATTTTGATAAGCTTTCAAATAGGTTAACCCTTGGAGTTTGGAAGGGGAGCATCTAGGCATCAAATTTGTGAGCCATTGAAGTACCTAGAGTAAAGGGAACCTTTCCACCATTCATTCAAACCAGAGACCAATCTCCAGGCTACTTTTGCATCCAAGGCGATATTCATGAGAGAGGCATCCCTAATAGCCAAGCCACCTCTGTTCATATCCAAGCGGACTGTTGACTAGTTGATCAAGTTAAAGTTTTTTATATTTGTCTTCCCCCCTTCCCAAAGAAAGCACCTCATGTTTTTTTCTATTTTATTTACAACTCCTTTAGGGGCTAAAAAAGCTACACATTGAAAAAAACAGATTTCATTAAAATTGTTTTCTCTACAGGGTTTTGCTACCTTGCGCCCCACTTCTGAACTCGAGCCGCCATTTTGATGATAACCTCTTGTCAAGCCTAAGAGGTAGGACTCTTGAGGGAAATCGACATACCTAGATATTTGAATGATGACCAGTTTTCCACAAAGGGAAAGCCTAGAATTTTGGATATATCGTGTAATTGATCTCCCAATGTATTCCAACGATATATCTTACTTTTGAGACAATTAACTTTTCCTCTTGATGTAACTAAGAAGTTGTCCAAAACATTTTAAAATCGTTTGAATATGATTGTTGAGGTTGCCCCTAAAAGAAGAATATCATCCACAAATTGAGAGTGATTTATTTCTTTGACCCTTCGCGAGTGGCTTAGACCAGGGAGCATCCCCACTTTCCTTTCATTTTCAAGTTTCATGTTGAGGGATTCTTCCATTAGTATATAAAGAAGAGTATACAAAGGTTAGCCCTGGCGAAGATCCCTGGTGATATGAAAGAAAGAGGAAGATCTTCCATTTATCATTGGTACAATCCAAAGGGAGGTTATGCAGGCTCTAATTCAATCTATAAATTCTTTATCGAATCCAGACTTCCTTAGCACAACAAAGAGAAAGGAGTGTCTTACCCGATTAAAGACGTTTTCCATGTCCAACTTAATTAGCATTCCTTTCTCCTTGTTTTCACGACTATTATAAATGGCCTCCTGAACAAAAATGATGTTCTCGACAATTTTCCTATTTTCCATGAAGCTTCCTTGGTTGTTAAATATTAACTTGATAGTAACGACATGATTGATCCTATTTGCAATAATTTTGGTGAAGATTTTATGTTGGAGATATTACAAACTCATCTAGGTAATTCTTTTCCTAAGGTTGATAGTCTAATGTTGAGGCCGCTTCCATAGATGAGAATATTCTCTCTTGATAATATTCTCCTACAAATTAGGGCATCTCCCACAAAATAGATATCCTTCCCTCTTCAGTTTTGAGTTAGTTACACCTCAGTTAGATTAGCAGAGGACACTTATGCACGAAAACCTTGATTTTAACACTTGCATTTGCATGTTCACCTCGGTTTACTCACCAAGAGGGAACATATCACATGCATGCATCAAGGAGGGTGAACATCATGTGCATGCATTAGTTTCTCTCACCTCCACACGTGTGACTTAGTTAACCAATGATTTCTTGAATCAATTAACTAGGACTAGGTGGCAGATTACTTCGTTTTTTGTCAGTGAGTGTATATATCTCTTTATATCACTACTATGGTGAATTTACTTAGCCATGTATAGTGTATCGTGTGTATTGTTTATTTTACTCATTCAGTTAATACAATTCATTCTTTCTGTTAAGCTGGTCTCTCTTTCTCTTCTCTTTGTCGCAAGCTTTTTGTGATTTCTCTACTAGCTAGGTTCTTTGTGCAAGTTTCACTGAAAGTTCACATGGTATCAGAGCTTTGTTGCTAGGAGAAAATGCATAGGAACTTTATTTTCAGGTTTAGGAGGACGATGTAGTCAGAAAAATTGGATTTTTCACCGGTAATTCATTTCATGCTACATAACTATTTTGAGTGGAACCTAAAAATTCTACATTCGCTCAGATGTAGAGGCTTGTAATAAATAAAAATGGCTATGGAGTTTGAGCCAACATCAACTATTGAGAAAAATGGGTATCTCAACCGCATGGATGAAGCCTACGACGTTATTTGCATGTCAATGTCCCCAGAGCTATTGTTTCACATTGAAGCTTGTACTCTTGTAGATGCGATTTGGACAAAATTGGAATATCTCTTTGGAACACATGACGAAATGAGATTCTACATGCTCAAGGTAGAGTTGAATTCCTTGGATTCAAGAAACTTTAATAACATCCAGGTCTTCTTCATGAAGTTCAAGTACCTTCTTCTTCCTATAAAGGGATGTGGTATTGAAAAATAAATTCAACACAATCTGTCGATCTTTTCTATTTTGTCAAAACTTGGTTCAGAGTATGTTGTGTTTGTATCAACATTCCATATAGTGAGATTCAATTCAAGGGTAGTGTGGAAAATTTCTACATTGGATCAATATATTGAGTCCTTAACGCATGAGAAATATAATCTCATCAAAATGGGGACAATCAAGGGTTCCAATGTGCACACACTTTTTGTGCATGAGAGAAACAACACATTAAATCCGAAGTCCAAACAAACAGGAAAGGGAAAGGCGCATCCTGAACACAAGAAGGAAGACAATTCCAAACCCTTCGATCATTCCTCTAGCTCCAAAGGTGGAAAGGGAAATAAAGGGAAGTCAAAATGTGGTTACTACAACCATGACTATCATTCTGAATTATCATGCATGAAGAAGACAATAGATCTCATGGTGAAGGAACTTCAAAATAAACAATCTCGGGGATTTCATTCTCGAGAATGAAAAGAAGTCGGGATACCAACTACGAGAAAAAATAGGTAATTCTCATGATTTAATTTCTATTCATTCTTATCTTGATGCATGGATCCTAGATTTAGGTGCATCCCATCACATGACATCCATAGAAAATGTTTTATATTCTATTACTGCATGCACAAGTGCTTCAATTCTCATGGGTGATGATACTCCAATAGAGGTCATTGGACAATGGAGAGTAGAACTCCAACATGGAAGTTTTGAGAATGTCTTGCATGTTCTAAAACTCTCCATGGATCTACTCTTTGTTTATCAAACAAAACATTTAGGCACAGGAAAAAAGGTGGAATTCACACCTGATTCTGTAACCATATATGACATGCATGATAACTCCAATAATGTTGTTGGCAAGGTAAATCATCAGTATTGTTTGTATACATCCAATAAGTTTATTGTTAAATGCGATTATGATTTACTACTGATGCATGTTGATAATGATAGTAGACTCTTGCATGAGAGATTTAGTCATCTAAACTTCAAATACATGCGACAACTCAACAAACATGGAACGGTCACAAGCTTGCTCGAGCACACTTTTCCAAAGGAGTTTGTCAAGGATGCATTCTTGGCAAACATCCTCAAAGGAAGTTTGAGAAAGGGAATGCTTGGTTGGATGGATTCCTTTCCGTTGGATCTCATCCACAATGATATAATGTTACTCTTTTCTCATTCATCAACAAAACGAGGTATGTCCTTATATCTATTGATGATTTCTCACGATATACTTGGGTGTATTTTATTAGACAAAAGTTAGAAGCTTTTCAGCAAAGATTCAATCTAGGAGGAAAATCAAGATTCTCCGCACATACAATGGGGGGGAATATGTGAACTGAGATGTCCAATCTCTTTTTTTAGAAGTAGATATACAACTGCAACATACAATACCATACACTCCACAACAAAATGAGGTAATTGAGAGGAAGAACAAATCCTCCAAGGAGATGGCCACTTGCATGATGCATGCAAGGTCTCTTCCCTCCAAGTTTTGGGCTGAGGCACTTAAATATGTTAACTACTGTTAGGACCTAGAAATGTTCATTTTTCACTATATCTTTTGCTCATTCAACCTTATCATTTCTATGCTAAATGCCTAATATCATGTTTGCTAAGACCTTTTTGCCAAGGTATGAATCATTGATCTTGCTTTTATATTCTTATTTACTTAACACGTTTGATTGGTAGCGTTTCTCATATTTTACCCATGAATGTTCAACTAATGATCAAAATGTGTAGAACAACCAAGTCTTGAAGAAAGATTGTTGTTGTTACACCAGTTGTTACAGATGTGCGCCAGTTCCGCATGCTATTACACGACTACAACAACTGCACACCTTTTTTGGAAGCTGTTACACTTGCTGTAATAGATGTCCATCGATCTTGAAAGCTGGTATATCATTCAAATCCGAATCCTGAAGACCGATCCTCAAGGTTGTTACACATTTTGGCTCACGCTGGTGATCAAGATCATTTACAAATTTTGTAATGATGTCAAATCTTTTATATCATACGAACAACTTGAGAATCTTTGGTTGTTCTGAGTTTGTTTTAACTAAATGACTCTGTCTTTAAATAACAAAACTTTTGTAATCACGAGGTACTGAATATTAGCTGTGGAACAATGAAGGGAAGTAAAGCATTTTGTATCTAAAGATTATGGTGATTTAATAAAGAAGTGATTTGAGTTTCTTCAACCTACTGTAGTCTTTTTGAGTGGATTCAGTGAGAAGGAAAGGGCCCACCTTCCTCACAGACTCCCCTCTATTTTGAGTTTTAGATTAACTGCTTTGCTTTGGATGATTTATCTGCTTAGCATTTCTAGAATACATTTGTTGTTACAGTTCAATCCCTTTCTGTTAAATTTGCATCATTGTGTCTCATGAGAGTTAGAATCAATTGTTGAATACTGCTGGATAATTGCTTTCCCTTTTCTGCATTAGATTAAATATCTGTTTTCAAGAAAAAGAAAACAAAAGTGTGAATTTCTTTTCTGTAATTAAGTAGATTTTGTTTCAACAATTAGCACAGAACTTCCTTCTACAAGAGTAAAATAGAAAATTAGAATAGATTAGATAATTCAGGATTCTTATACACTCATCAAATTAGATTTCAATTATGCAAGTGTAATTTCAATTGTGTAGAACTCCAGCTGTGTCAACAACTTGTGTTAGTGTTCATCTTTTCAACTTGTGTTTATTTTAGTGTTAGTTTTCCTTACTGCAATTGATTAGTGTTTGCTTTCATAATATAGCATATAGACTATGCACAATTATCTTGCAATAACAAAACTTCCCTGGGTTTGACAATTCATATTGAACGCCTTAATTATCTATTTATTTAAACAATTAAAGTGCCCAACATTTTGACGTCGTTGCCGGGGAAGATAATTAGAGATTCTTTGAAGCACATTAGTTTTCTTTTCTTAGGAATGAGTAGTCTGCATGAATCGAGGAACAAGAGGGTGTATCCCCAAAAATACTAACCCTACAGGTACTAGAGGACGTGGTGGAAGGAATCTTGCATTGGGAAGGCCAACCTTTGTTGATGATATTATAGCCAGAGCATATTCTTTTCGGGATCTATATTTCGCCCTTCAAATCCTCCAAAAAGACATATTCCTCAGACATCAGAACTACCCCATTTTGAAACATCATTTTCATCAGGGGTTGAAGCTGAAGATTTGTCACCAACAAATCATCACGCAACACTGGATAATATTGAATATCAAGAAAGTGTAGCTCAGAACAAGGAAAATCCAAAAGAAGTTGTTTATCAGATCAACAGACAGACAGTCACTAAAGAGGAGTGGGATGCTTTCTGTATTGAGTGGAGAGAAAGAGCACATATGGAAAATCAAGGAGATAATGAAGAAGAGTTCCATCATGAGAATCCACCGAACAATGAAGATCAAACAAATGATGAAAATACTATCTCTACCCTGGTCTTTCCTATTTCTGAATACTATCTCTACCCTGGTCTTTCCTATTTCTAATATTCCCACACGGGTGATGGCTCCTATGAAGAACATACCTCTCTCAACCCTGCCAAATTTCCATGGATTATCTACTGAGCATCCATATGAGTTTATGTTTGAATTTGATATTATGTGTAGAATCTATGACTACACTACCACTGTGCATAAGCTTAAATTGTTTCTAGCTACATTGAAGGGTAACATGTTAAGATGGTTCATGAGCCTTGGAGGAGAGAATATTTCAACATGGGGACAAATGAGGCAATGTTTATTGAACAAATACCAAGACTACTGTCGAACGAGGGAACAAAGAGAGGAAATGTTCAAGATGTCTCAGAACGAGGACGAGACCCTCGAAGATTTTGTGGAGCAACTCCAGTATAATCTACAAAGGTCTGGACATCTAAATGTGAGTAAGGACATTCTGAAAACTATTTTACTGAAAGGAGTTAGAGATGATTGTTTAGATATGCTGAATATGCTTGGCAAGGGAGATATATCTATAAGGAATCCTATGAAGACATTGTAAATCTTTGTAAGAGATTCTCTCGAGGATCTACAAGGAATAAGTCAACTACTAGGGATGCCACTTTTTCAAGGGTACACAAATTAGCCAATGGAGGGGAAACAAAAGAAGAAATAGGTAATCTGTTAGAAGATTTCAAAACATAAATGATTCACTCTTTTGATTCACAAATTGATACTTTACAGATCAAAGAGAAACAAGAAGAATCAGATCGAGAATTGACCATTTTCTGTCCGAAATGCAGAGACAAACATCCACCAAGGGAGTGCCAACTGAACAGTGTCCAGGTATGTCTTATTTGTGAATTAGATCATGCCACTGACAAATGTCGCTCCCTACCAGGTGTAAAATAATCAATGAAGGTGACTAATGAGGAAGCAAAGGTTGCCTATCTAATAACACAGAGGAGACAATGGCAGCCACGAGGTCAAGGTATAAACCTTCAATTCTCTCCTGCAGCGCTTAAGTAATTGAATAATGTGAACAATCAACTTCAAAATGGACAGATGAATGCCCCCCCTTATCAGGATCCCAATGCATGGGTACCTATGCCCCAACAACAGAATCATCCTAGGCAATGGAACCCATATTGGAGAGGCCCTCAACAACTACTTACTTATCAAAACCATCACCAACAAAACCCCTATCAACAACAGTTTCAACCCCAGTACCAACAAAAACAACTGCAGTTACCTCCTAATGCCCCAAAGAATAATCCTCCCTTAGGACCTCAGATGCCTGTGCAACCTAACCCAAATCCAAATAATAAGGTAGTTCAGAATATTGATATACACAATGTTCCAGCTCTGTCTATTACTCTTATGCCTTGTGATGAGATAAACTTAAGATCAGGGAGAATAGTCGAGCCAATAATTGATGATGCTCCATCTTCAGAATCAGACAAGGAATCGGGGGAAAAACCATCTCTGCTGATACAGAAGAAATTGACGAACCTATCATAGAATTAGCAGACCCCATTCCCTGAAAGACTAGAAATTACCAAAACTGTGGAATTACCATCCTTCAATCTCTTAAGAGAATTGCAAAATCTGCATGTTAACATTCCACTATTGCAAATGATTAGGGATGTCCTTATTTATGCGAAGACTGTGAGAGACCTCTGTATCAAAAAGCCTGGAAGAAAACCTAGTGACCCCCTCATTTTACACGTAGTGGGAGAATTGTTTGAACTGATGTTAGGCAAAACCCCACCTATTAAATATGGCGACCCAGGAAACCCTACAGTCACTGTCAAAATTGGACATACATTTATACTCCATGTGTTAGTTGATTTAGGGGCAGCAATTAACATTATGCCAATAGAGACGACACAATTGCTGCAACTCAGAACACAAGTCCGACCTACTCCTACTGTTTTAGAATTAGTTGATCGTTCTACTATCAGATCAGAAGGAGTAATCGATGATATAATTATTTCAGTTGATTTATGGGAGTATGCTGTTGATTTTGTCGTATTGCAACCTAAAACCCGTCTAGGGGGCCACCCTCTAATTCTAGGAAGACCGTGGTTAGCTACAATTGATACTTTCATTGGTTGTAGATCTGGTTCATTGACCATCTCTGATGGTTATGATACCAATAAACTTACCTTTTATCCTCATGCTACACCGAGTGTGGAACCTGGAAATTCTTTATGGATGGACATTGAGGATGAAAGATCTCTTCCTCTGTTAACCATAGGAAAAGCCCCGAGTTTCAAAGACGATATAGAGGATGAGCTAATCAATAGCTTTATCAGTGACCCCTCTGCTGTTACACCAAACACGTATCACTGATTGAGTAGAATCTTTGACCCTACTGCCTAAGAAGGAGTGAGCCTAGAGATGTTCTCTGAAACTGTTGTAAATCAAGTTAATTCATCTCTAACAACAGATACTGAAACAACTGAATTATTTCCTAAAGTCAGTTCTAAGAGCATCACTGTAGAAAACAAACCTGGGAAAACCCTGAACATCAATCCCGATTTATCTTCTGCTGAAACTCGCCATTTTATGAAGTTATTGATTCAACATAAAGAAACATTTGCCTGGGATTACATGGATATGAAAGGAATTTCCTCTGAACTATGCACCCACCATATATACATCAAGGAAGAATGCCAACCCATTTGCCAATCCCAAAGGAGAATGAACGCTAATATTAAAGAGATTGTTAAAGAAGAACTCCAAAAACTTCTTAATGCAATATTCATCTACCCTATATTAGACAATGAGTGGGTTTCACCCCTGGTTATTGTGCCTAAAAAGAATGGTAAATGGAGTGTGTGTGTGGACTATAGAGTCCTGAATAAGGCCACGCAGAAGGATCATTTCCCTCTGCCATTTATTGATCAGGTTCTAGACAACTTATCCGGAAAAACTTTTTTCTCTTTCCTAGATGGATTTAGTGGCTATAACTAGATAACCATTGCTCCACAAGACCAATATAATACCACCTTTACCAGCCCTTGGGGTACATTTGCCTACAAGGTTCTCCCATTTGGCTTGTGTAATGCACCAACCACTTTCCAGAGAGCTGTAATTGGTATTTTTTTTGATACGGTGAATCACTGTATGGAAATATGCATGGATGACTTTACACCTTATGGTATTGATTTTGATGAAGCTTTAGCTAATCTGGAAAAAGTATTCAAAAGATGCATACAGTCTCATCTTTCTCTAAGTATAAAAAAGTGTCATATGATGATGAGCGAAGGTGTGGTGCTGGGGCACTTCATTTCTTATGCAAGAATTTATTCAGAAATGCAATTTAAATAAAAGATAATTGTGATTTTCTGCACAGTATTCCACTTGAAAAACTATTCCAACCTCAAAAACTAAAACTATATTCGCTAACATTACATCCAAACATTTCATTCATAGATGTTTATCATACAAATCCTTGGTATTTTAATAGTATTTCCAACCTCAATGATGGAAGATTAGATGTTTGTCTCAATAAATTATAATGATTATTAAATTTTATTATTTATAAATAAAAAATATTAAAAAATTATAATTAAAGTAAAATCAAGTTTTAAATTAATTACCAAGTTTTATTATTTATACAATAAGAATTAAAAAATGATGATTAAATTAAATTAAAATGCAATCAATTAATTAAATACAATTTTAAATCATACTTCAAATTTTATTTATATTTATTTACTTATTAATATAGTGCGTACTTTAGTCCCCGAGGTGTACAAAAAATATAGTGCATAGTTTAAATAAACAAAATATACATATTCAAAAAAAAATCTGTTTTAAAGATTCTAGTAAAATTAATATTCAAAATTAAAAAGATTAAAAAAATAAAAAATCTGTTT
Source organism: Picea engelmannii (assembly GCA_009831015.1). Classification (NCBI taxonomy): domain Eukaryota; kingdom Viridiplantae; phylum Streptophyta; class Pinopsida; order Pinales; family Pinaceae; genus Picea; species Picea engelmannii. The sequence goes on along the minus strand of ML784660.1, from coordinate 512,808 downwards.
TACAGATTCTAGTAAAATTAATATTGTCCAATATAAAGATTATAAAAATGATTATCATATAAATATTATAAAAATGATTATCATAATTTTTTTTATGGTGATGGTGATGATGATGATGATGATTAACGTCCACTAAGACTTAATTAGTCTATTTTGAAAATTTCAAAATTTTATGCTTTTTAATATAATAAAAAAATACAAATTAATAATTAAATTTTATTAAAAAATTATAATTAATATAAAATTAAATTCCACAGCTCCCATTTGAAACAAAAATTTGAAACAAAAATTGTCCACAGCTCCCATTTTGAGAGGCCTCAATTGGGCTTTGCCATTTCACATTTCTTCAGATGCCGCAGACACTGCAATTGGTGCAGTGCTAGGGCAACAGGAGGACAAAGATCCCTATTCTATCTACTATATTAGCAAGAACATGGCTCCTGCTGATTTAAATTATATAGTAACTAAAAGATAATTCTTGGCAGTAGTTTATGCGATCAATAAATTTAGGCATTATATCACTGGTTATCCTAATTTTATTCATAATGATCATTCATCAATTAAATATTTGATGAATAAACCTATTACTAATGACCGAGTAACAAGATGGTTATTACTACAATAGTTTGAACTCACTATAGTAGATAGACCAGGAAAAGAAAATGTGGTTGTTGATTTTCTCTCAAGATTGCATATAAATGATGATAATTCACCTGTAGATGATTCATTTGCAGATGAACATTTGTTTGCAGTATTTTCTCACTCACCTTGGTATGCAGACATTGCTAATTATTTGGTTGCAGGGAAGGTACCTCCACATATATCTCCCCGAGAAAGAAGGAAGATTATTCAGAAGAGTGCTCGATATAGTTGGATAGGGGGATATATTTTCTACACATGCATGGATCAAGAAATTAGGAGATGTGTGAGAGATGATGAAGTTTATGATCTGCTTAAAGCTTGCCATGATGGCCCTTGTGGGGTTCATTTTGCTGATAAAAGCACTGGGCATATAATTTTGAGGATGGGCTATTTTTGGCTCACAATATTTCAAGATGCAAGGAAGTATGTCCAAGCCTGTGACAGTTTCCAGCGAATGGGTTAGCCAAATCACAGGGATGAGATGCCTCTCCAACCTCAAGTGGTTTTAGAGCCTTTTGAGAGATGGGCCATGGATTTTGTAGGGCCCATTAATCCACCTTACAATCAAAAAATCTATATATTGGTCTTCACAGATTACATGACCAAGTGGGTAGAGGCAAAAGCATTCATCAGGGCCTCATAAGAAGATGTCTTAGCATATTTGTTTGAACATATCTTTGTTAGGTTTGGAGTTCCCAGAGAGTTAGTAACTGATGGAGGACCACCTTTCACATCACATAAGTTTGAAGCCCTACTCAGTAAATATCATGTTTTGCATAGAACAACTTCTCTATACCATCCCCAAGGGAATGGGCAGGTGGAAAGTACAAACAAAGTCATATAAGATATTCTTACTAAGACATTGAGGGAACATCGTAGGGATTGGTCTGACAGATTGCATGAAGCTCTATGGGCTTATTGAACCACTTGGAGGAACACCACTAGTTTTTATCCTTATCAACTGGTATATGGGAAGAGCCTTGTTTTTCCCATTGAGTTCGAGATCAAGACCCTAAGAACTGCATCAACAGTCAATCTAGACTTGACTATGGCACAGAAGGCCAGACTGCAACAAATAAATGAGTTGGATGAAAAGCGTTTGGACGCTATTCATCAAACCACAATGATTCAATAACAAAGAATCAAGTGGCATGATAAAGTCATCAAGAAGAAGTTATTCAAAAAGGGAGATTGGGCTCTGTTGTATGATTCGCTCTTTAAATGATTTCAGGGTAAGCTGCGTACAAGATGGATGGGACCTTACGAGGTAGACATCGTTTTTTCCAATGGTACAATCAGGTTGATCACTATTGATGGATACAATACACGTATACTTGCAAATGGTCATCGCTTACGCCGATATCAGTGTTCACTTTCCAAGGCAGAATTTAAATCCAGATGTACAACTGATATAGATTATCAATTTTTAAAGGGAAAGGAGCTTGCTCCCTCCCCTCCTAAACCTTAGAACTTTTTTATTTTCAATAAAACTTTGTATATAAATAAACTCTACAAATTTGAATTTTTGTTTTTACTTCAAAATTTTTATGCTTCTTTAATAAATTCAGCCTAGAAGCGTATCGGGAAGTTACTTGTGTGTAGATGGATTGATGAACAACAAGGTACATTATAGCGGAAGGAGCAAAATGATTAGTTTCTGGAAGTTGAAAAACTTCCTAAAAACCGAGTAATTCTGTGTTTGGCCGGGTTACATGTTGTTACACCTCTTTTCGACAAAATGGTCACTTTACATGCTGTTACACCATTGTCCCGAATATTTTGTCTTACATGCTGTTACACTTCTTTTTGACAAATTGGTCGATTTATATGTTGTTACACCATTTTCCCGACTATTTTTTCTTACACGCTGTTACACTCGTTTGGTCGATTTACATGATGTTACACCTAATTCCACCATTCCGACCAAAATACATGCCGATACACCTACCGCTGTCATTCCTTTTCTCTATTTTACATGCCTCTTCACCCATTTTCTTTCGCATTTCTGTCACTTTTCCATACTGAAACACTGTTGTTTTGTCATTTCTGTTGTTTTTGTGAAGATTTCCGCCATTTTCCAAATTACTTCACATCCGCATATTTCCAGCTGGTCAACCAAAGAAAGGACTCCACCTATGCTCCACTTGTCATATCATCATTTCTCACGTTCTAGAGCCATCTCTCATCATTACAACTACTCCACGCGGATCAGATGGCGGTTGTATAGTGCGGTTACTCCGACAGACCATTTCATGCGGCAAGTTATGAGTTATGTGACTAATCTTACATGTCAAAGTAATGTAGATATGGAAGCAAGATTTAATGTTTACCTGCCAGTTGTCCTAAATCCGTTGCACCATGAGCCAATCAGATTAGTTGGGGGGGAAAGAAAATCTAGGCTGTCAAAATCCCATTTTATATGCACCTTCGCCACCTTTCGACCACGCTTATTTTCGCTGAGACACCGTGTTATTTATGCAAACCTCATTCAAACTTGTTGTGTCTCTGGTTTAGGTGCTGGTCTCTCCTCCTTTGTTCCTGTTTAGATTCTAAAAATGACGTCATGGGAGGTTCAGCTGTGAGGTATGAACCCGAAAATATGGATGCATTACTGCGATACCCAGATGTTTACGAAAAATTCCTGCACGTTGGATGGATTTCTTATTTTGAAAAGTTGCAAGGGTTTAATGAAGGAGAGGTATTGGAGTTCAGTCAAAATCTCATAGAAGGGTATTCGATGGTGCACGGGGTGAAGGATTCTAGTGACAGAGAAAACCGTCGTTGTTGTGACAGGGTTGCCAACCACAGGAACAAGGTGGTTTATCAGAAAAACACATCTTCCCGAAGCACAAAAGGGTTTTCTCGTGGATGATGAGCAAGTTCAGACCAAGGGCCAAGGTGCAGATGTAAGTTCTTTACCAAAACCATGGGGGAAAGTATCAGAATTCATAAAAAGGTACATTACATGCGAATGAAGATATCAAGTAGTTTGTTTTTTCGATTTTATCCTACTGTCACATTTAATACATCATAAGCTAATAAGAATCCCTTATTTCCTTCTTCATTCCTTTCATAATATGGCTCACTTTGTTAAGAAATCAAAGAATCCCAAGAATTGTCTTTCCAATCATAGACTGATAGGGTTGTTGATTCGTAAAGGAATGAGAATTCCTAATGTCCCATTACCTGAAGTGGAAGAACAACCAAATCCTGTGCCTATTGTTATGACCAATCCAGAACAACTAAACCCAATCCCTGGACCAAGTCATGAGCCTCATCCCTCGGCTGCAACAACAGTTAAATACCCCACTGTAATTGCCCGCAATTCAACTCAGAGAAGAAAACGCAAAACCATAAGCCATTCTAACACCACTTAGAAAATCCTCGACAAAGTTGAACCAAAACAGATAAACCCTATGCTTGCAGTTATGATTGAGCCAATAGTTGAAAACCCAATTCCTGGACCAAGTCATGAACCTGAGCCCTCGGCTGCAACAACTGTTGTTGAAGAACTCCCTCCTACTCTTAAAGCTAAGAAAAGGAAAACCTCTGCTTTTTTCTTTACATTACTTAGGAAGAGAACTAGGTCAACAAGGTCTACTGCAACAACAGTTACAGACCCCGTTGTAACAACGAGTATGTCGACTTCATCTCCTGACGAACCAGACGCATCTCATAACAATTTTTTCTTAGCAATTTGCACTGGAGGAGTCACTTCCCTGACTCAGATTCAAAGTAAGGATTAAATGTGGGTTTCATGAGGACATGCAATGTCTTCAATTGGGGGGCATGTTAGAACCCATAAATGTCCCATTTTCACTATATCTTTTGCTCATTCAACCTTATCATTTCTATGCTAAATGCCTAATATCATGTTTACTAAGACCTTTTTCCCAACGTATGAATCATTGATCTTGATTTTATATTCTTATTTACTTAACACGTTTGATTGGTAGTGTTTCTCATATTTTACCCATGAATGTTCAACTAATGATCAAAATGTGTAGAACATCAAAGTCTTGAAGAAAGATTGTTGTTGTTACAACTGTGCGCCAGTTCCGCATGTTGTTACATGACTACAACAACTGCGCACCTTTTTTGGAAGCTGTTACACTTGCTGCAACAGATGTCCACCGATCCTGGAAGCTGGTATATCATTCAAACCCGAATCATGAAGAATGATCCTCAAGGTTGTAACATCCCGCTCTGGCGCACTGAGAACACTTATTATTTGAGGGCACTTGCTCGCAAGTGATCTGAACTTTTATGATGTTAGACCATTTATACTTGATTATGATGCAATTGACAGATGACATGATGTGTTACTATTTGATGTAGACAGGTGCTATTGACTAAGTTTTATCGAGTGTGCAGGGTTTGGACCTTGAGGTTGCAGCAGCATCGGTAGAACCCCCTTGGATTCCGGATTGAGTCAGGGAGTGTGCTATTTGGGTTGATTTATTTACTGTGATATTTCACTGATTTGATGATTTAATTTTTGACATGTTCTAACATGATTATCGATGATGCAGGGTGACGATAGCTTGCCGACTAGACTCACATATGGAGTAAAGGGGCCACACACGAGTTCCAGAGAGGTTGAGGGAGAGGGGTGGACAACAGCCCTGCCACCGCCTACTAGCACTCCTGCCGTGGCTCGAACTGTAGGTTAACGATTACCTAGTTCGAGAGGATCCACGATGCCGTGAGGGAAGACTGCGATAGTCGCTCACGATGATTCTAAGGGGTGCGCAATAAGGCGGGGGCCTTATTCATTAGAACCCTTAGTCTCCCACAAGTTCACCTGGCGGAGTGTTGACTCCAGGGGTTATAGATGTCTACCAATCAGTCCAGTTGGCGAGTGGCACCCTTGGATCACGTGGTGCATCCTGAAAGGCACGTCGCACAAAAGAAAATCAGTTGGCGAGTAACACCCTTGGAGCACGTGGTGCATCCTGAAGGGCACGTCGCACAAAAGAAATTCAAGAGGCGAGTGGCACCCTTGGAGCACGTGGTGCGTCATGAAGGGCACGTCGCAATAATATGGATGAAGGAGTCAGCCTAAATATCCCTAAGACATCAACACCTGAATAAATCCTTAAACAATACCCCTAACCAGGCGTCGCCAGTTCAGAACTTGAGCCCTATGTAAAAAAAAAAATCATAATTCAAGACTATACATTAAATATTCATTACCCCTATAATTTGCAACCTCCACCTAATCCAAGGAGTTTCCTTCCTTAATTAAATACATGAAACGATTCCTCCTTTAATTGAATTCGTAAAATAATTCCTTCCTTAATTGCATACATAAGGCCCTTCCTCATTCCCAGTAATAAGCTTGATAATTTATCTTTTAGTGAAGGTACTACTACTTCGCCTTTACATAATAATCAAAACTTAACCATCTCCTAATAACAATGCCATTATATTCTATCTCACAATAGCTCTGCCATTCAAATAACATTAGAATTTCATTTCCTACTAGCTAGC
>ML784660.1:483010-495911 GCA_009831015.1 Picea engelmannii | reverse complement strand
ATTAGGGGAAAAAGAGGATAAAAGAAAGGGGATGGGGGGAAAAGAGGGGATTTTCAGCTATTAGGTATTGTTATGCTGCCAAACTTGAGGACGAGACTGATTGCTTGTAGGAGTTGAGGATTTTCTCAGTTGACTTGAGTGGTAGCTCAGCCTTGGAGGTGAGCTGGGAAGCTAGGCTACTGTCTGGATTGTGTGTGGCCCCTTTGCGGCTCGGGGGGCTGAGGGGGAAGTAGAGTACCCCTAGCGTTTGGCTGGGAGGTACTAGTGAGTCCTCTATGGTCGGCACAGAGCAGGATTGCACGGAGCGCGTGGAAAAACTTTCGGAGGAGACGAACAGGCAAAGGTACGCCCTTCGGTAGAATGAAATACAGTGTAAATAGTTATTGTTTACATTCTGGACTGTGGTAATGTTTTCATTTTATTTCCCTTACTCAGGTCTGCATAATATTTTTATTCTCATTCTGGATGGCGTAAAATTTTATTCTATGACTGTGTAAAATAGTATTTGTTTACATTCTGGACTGTGTTAAGGTTTTATCCTATTTTCATTGTTTTGGTCTGCGTAATGTTTATATTATCACTCTGGATGGCATAAAAATTCATTCTATGACTGTGTAAAATAACATTTGTTTACATTCCGGACTGTGTTAATGTTTTATTTTATTTTCCTTGTTCTGGTCTGCGTAATGGTTATATTATCATGCCGGATGGCGTAAATTTTAATCTACGACTGTGTAAATAAAATATATGCGAATTTGGACTGTGTAAATAAATTATTTATTGTTCGTATCCGGGACTGTGTCAAATTTTTACCCATCGTTCTGGGTGGGGTAATTTTTATCTATTGGCGAGTCTGTGTAAACTTTTATCATTTAGGATTCGGGAATTGTCTTTTGACAGTGGGCGTATTCCTCATTTACGGAGGGCATTTCGTATTGTAGATTTCCTTTTTGTTTATTAACTTCACGCACAGGTGCTGCCGTAGATGCAACCTGTGAAAACCTTAACCCGTCGTCCAGGAGATTTGTCTTGTGGAAACCCTATTCCATTGTTCGATCGAGCCCTATCCACCTTGGTTGTCATAAACCATTCGACCTTGAATCTGCCAATTACACCAGGGTGTTTTCTTTTTCCGAGCGAGTATTGAACAATCGTGTGCAAGGTGAAATAATTGGGTGTGACAGTTAAGATTTTAAGTTACCCAAGGTTGCAAAGAAGACGAGAGATTTGTTGACGTAAACTTCTTCAGAATAGAAAAACCCTCCTTTTAAATTAAACCACTTTAAGTACACAAAAAAATTCTACCTTTCGTTTATATCTCGTTTGATGGATAATTGTTTTGTGATAATACTGTCATTTCATCTTTATTCTGCCGCTCGTTGGAATGTACTTGGATCCGTTCCCTTCTGGAATTCGTTGGGCCTTTAGGGAGTTCGGTTACCTTCTGGAGATCGCTATGGTTGTTTGCTGACCGGGGCTTCCCTGTCTTAGACTTGCCTAGTTCCCATTTCGGACAACGTTAGGGTTGGCAGTCACCTTGTCTTGGGTAAGCGCGTACCCCAACTCCTGGATGCCCGCACACCAGGGATAGTTGGACGAATCTGGGAGGCCGTGGTGGACTGCGTGTTGGAAGGTAAAACCTCGGTCTACGTTAATGCCCTTCCTTCCTGCGTGCTGGAAAAAAATAAAATCTATGTCTGTGTTAATGCCCTTCCTTACCCTTCCTGACAGTTATCTGACTAGCGTGGTGATCTAGACAACTCGACAGTCATGGCCGTTGTTTTTCAAGGCGAATTTATGGTTATGGCTTGCCAGCTATTGATTCACCGATGTCTAACCAATACGTGTCCTCTATTTGACTGTTGGAAAATTTCTGAACCGTTCCTTCATTAATCACGATTGTGTAGCCAGTACGCAGGGATTTACTGGGCATGGTAATCATTCGATTACCGTAGGACCAATGCCGTGTAATCACTCAATACCATAACTATATTGCTTTATAAATTTCCGACACCTGTGCAGCAGTAACTCAATCACTGAAACCCTTTGTTAACAGGTCTGCCATTCTTTTACGTGGTATTGACTTTTATTATTCTCCTCCAGATCGCATGATCTCACTGTTTCAACCTTAGGTTTTGAAAATCCAAAAGAGTATAGGTCACTAGAGTAGCTGTAACGTAATTCGAGATTGTAATATTAATAAATATTTTAATATAGAAACCAACTAAGTAATTAAATTGAAACTGAAGTATTTACATTCTAAAAATATGTGATAGTATGTTATACATATTCCTTAGTAAACTTTGAAAGCCCTTTCTAAAAAAAAAGCAATAATATTTTTATATATATATTTATATGTATATATCTTGTAATGTGATGCAATATGTGTACAATGGGTTGATATAAAATAATATTAAATGACTTTTCCTCATATTCCTCTTTTTCAATTATTGATATCGTTTGTCCTTGATTTGTTTTGAGGTTATTGTAAGGTATGGGAATATTTGTTTAAATAGCAACGGGAATATTTGTTTCAACTGCAATATTAATATTTGCTTAATTTGCAATGGTAATACTTGTCTAATTTGCAATAATAATATTTGTTTTAATTTGCGATGTTAATTATGATGTTGAATTGCAATGATTATATTTGTTTAATTTGCAATGATTATACTTGTTAATGGAAATATTAATATTGTTTAAATTGAAATGCTAATGATGAAGCTTAAATTGCAATATTAATATTTGCTTAATTGCAATGGTAATACTTGTTTAAATTGCAATAATAATATTTGTTTTAATTTGCAATGTTAATGATGAAGGTTGAATCGCAATGTTAATATTTGTTTAATTTGCAATGATTATACTGGTTAATGGCAATGTTAATATTGTTTAAATTGAAATGCGAATGATGAAGCTTAAACTGCAATATCAATATTTGCTTAATTGCAATGGTAATACTTGTTAAATTTGCATTAATAATATTTTTTTTAATTTGCAATGTTAATGATGATGGTTGAATCGCAATGTCAATATTTTTTAATTGAAATGTTTGTGATGATGCTTAAATTGCAAGGTTATTATTCGTTTAAATTGAAATGCTAATGATAAGGTCTAAATTGCAATGCAAATATTTGTTAGGTTATTCTAATGTATGGTAATAAATTGGAAGGAAAGGCAAGATAATATGGAGAATGTAAATGTTGAGGGTTTACCATTATGGTAATGATATCGTTGCTCAATTATGGCAATTAACAGAAAAATGCAATGCACTTGTGATTATTGCTTGTCCTTGAACTAGTGCAAAATGACCTTATAACTTAATAATGAGGGTTGAGATTATTGGTTTTTACCTTATGATAAGGTCTTCGTCGGTTAATGATAATTAATGGAGCAATTGATCTTGATTGATGTCTTCGGGTCTCAATAGTGGTTGGTCGATATTAAAGTCCTCCTGACTTGCGTCTCCCGTAGAGGTCATGATTGTCCCTGATTTTGTAGTACTCGGTGGTCTTGCATTGCGTGGTCTGCTTGTGTCGGGAGGGATGTAGACACCTTCAGTAGCCTTAGTATATATGTCTATGTGTTTCTCTGCGTCAAGAATCCAGTGCTGTATCAAGAGTCTCGGGCCCTTTAAAGGCAGGGTTTCCACTCTTGCGACACACCTGAGGGGATTACTAGTTTCAGCCTGAGCAGTCGGCCAGGAGCCTATCTGACCTTCTCTCTCTTCGGAGCAGAGAACTAAGATTAAACGCCCTGTTTTCCTGTGCAGAAATAATAAGACCTACTACTACGGATTCTTCCTTCTGTGTTCGTACAGTACCTAACCCAGTATGTCGTTTATTGTTGAAGATATTGTGGGGCGCCTTTGTCTTGGGTAGTATTTGCTTGCAGTTACTTGTTGTGCGCCTTGCGTATTCTTGTTGTGATCGTCGTGGTTGCATCTTGTTAGTCGTCGGGTGGCGACGTAGAGTCCAGTGTGTCCGTTTCCCCTCCTACACGCGCGCACACACTTTTAAAACAATTTTTTTTTTTTTGCACCTGTTATCATCATTGTGGTTGTAACGAGGAGGCCGTTACAAAGGTTGTTACAGGTTTTGGCTCACGCTGGTGATCAAGATCATTTACGGATTTTGTAATGATGTCAAATATTTTATATCATACGAATGGCTTGAGAATCTCTGATTCTCAAGGCTTCTGAGTCCATTTCAACTGAATCACTATGTCTTTAAATAACATAACTTTTGTAATTATGAGGTACTAAAGATTAGCTGTGGAACAATGAATTGAAGTAAAGAATTTTGTATCTAAACATTTTGGCGATTTAATAAAGAAGTGATTTGAGTTTCTCCAACCTATTGTAGTCTTTTTGAGTGGATTCGGTGAGAAGGAAATGGCCCACCTTCCTCACAGACTCCTCTCTGTTTTGAGTTTTAGATTAACTACTTTGATTTGGATGATTTATCTGTTTAGCATTTCTAGAATACAATTGTTGTTACAGTTTACTCCCTTTCTGTTAAATGCGCATCAGTTTGTCTCATGTGAGTTAGAGTCAATTGTTGAATACTGCTGGAGAATTGCTTTCCCTTTTCTGCATTAGATTAAATCTTTGTTTTCAAGCAAAAGAAAATAAAAGTGTGAATTCCCTTTCTGCAATTAAGTAGATTTTCTTTCAGCGATTAGCACATAACTTCCTTTTGCAAGAGTAAAAAAAAAATTTAGAATAGATTAGATAATCCAGGATTCTTATACACTCATCAAATTAGATTTCAATTATGCAAGTGTGATTTCAATTTTGTAGAACTCCAGTTGTGTCAGCAACTTGTGTTAGTGTTAAGATTTTCAACTCTGGTTTTTTTAGTGTTAATTTTCCTTACTGCAATTGATTAGTGTTTGCTTTCATAATCTAGCATAGACCGTGCACAATTATCTTGCAATAACAAAACTTCCTTGGGTTTGACAATTCATATTGAACACCTTAATTATCTATTTATTTAGACAATTAAAGTGCCCAACAACTACATTTAGAATATATCTCTTCACATATTTTTCAAGGACACGAATCCCTTTGAGGCATAGAGTGTCAACAAACCATAAGTCACCCACTTATGAATATTTGGATCACATGCATGGGTCTGCATACCCTTTGAAAAGAGAAAAGCATTAGATCCTTAGAGAGCCACATGCATATTTGTGGGATATTCTGATGGTGTGAAGAGTTACAAGTTGATCGATCCCTCAATGGACAAGATCATTATTGAGCGAAGTCCAGCTTGAGGAAAGTATCTTGCATGCACCATTGAATATCAATGCAAAGACCTCTGTACTTCCACCTGTACCAAACATCAAAGATGTTGAGTCCACTCATTTTGATTATGGTTCAGATTTGATTTTTTAATATGATTCGGAAGATGATTGTAATGAACCAAATGCTTAAATTATCAGAATAAACCAAAAGTACATACCATATACAGAATGTGAGCGTGGAGCACAACTTCAAGATAGATAAGTTACACAATAACTCCTTAAATAATAGGGGAACTCTCTCCAAATAACCAAATACTATTTATACTTAACAATTCACCTCCCCAATAATGAATACATAATCTCTTATATATAGCTATTCACACTTGCACATGAGGCCCATTTACTACTAGACCGACCCTATTACATATATATTTACACATTACATGTACATTTAGGCCTATATATTCTCCCCCTTGGGGTTATATCATATACATTTAACCATATATATGCCCCCCTTGGGTCATAACATAGTACCCTCCTCAAAAAATCTTTGTCCTCAAAGCTTTGCAATTAAAGGCTTCACATGTGATGAAACTAAGTAATATGATTTTCTTATGTTCCTTCTTTATTCACTCCATTGTTGATGATATATCCATCCAAAATGAATTTTTTTCGGTCGTAATCTTTGGTGTCTAGTTGTTTCATAATTTTCTTTCTCTTGATTCCATGTATTCTTGTTGAAGCTTCTCCAATTTGTAGTGGTTGTTGATCTCTAATAATATTTTGTTGAAGAGTAGTTTGGTGATGCCTTGTTCCATGAATATTGACAAATATTCCATCTTCTTCCTTGATAATGCTGATATTGACCTTCTTGTCTTCCTTGAAATGTTTCTTGGTAATGAGGGTGTCGATATGGTTGCACTTTTGATGGTTTTTCTTCATTATGCATGTGCCTTTCGTGTATATTATTTTCAGAGACAATGGAATCCTATATCTTCCTTTCTTTCTCTTTGATTGTTCTAGCTTTGGAGATAATATCATCACATTTGGCATGTACATCCTCTATATGGAGTTCAAATTCTTCAAGTATCTTCTGGTGACCTTCTTGAATCTTGTCTTCTTTCTCCTTTTGAAGCTACAACGTCACCCCATTTATCAAATTCTGACGTCCTTCTTCAATTCTAGATTTCATTTCTTATTTTACCTCATTAGTATTTAGGGATTCTTCAACCTTCTTGCAAATGTACTCTTCAAGTCTTTTGGTAGATTCTTCATCTAAGATCATTCTTTCTTCTTCCAATAGTTTTTTATTATGGTTTCGCAATCTAGATATCTCTTCATCTTTATTTTTCAATTCTTCCCTTGAATCTTCCTTTTCCCACTTTGCTTGGTTACTCTTTTATTTATTTAAGTTCTTAATCTCCTTAATGAGTGATTCATTAAAGGATTGCATCTTGGATATCTCATCATTTTTCTTCTTAATTTCTTCCTTTTCTTATTTTAACTCATCTTGAATTTTATACATTTACTCCATTTTGGAGTCCTTGATCCATTTGTTTTAGAATAATTCTTTAAATACTTCCCATGTGGTGCTTTGTCTAGTATCTTTATCAAATCTATACCACCACTTATCAGCTTCACTATTCAAATAAAGACATACCCCAAAATGAGTCTTGCAATTTTTTCCTATCATTTTGAGCCATTCCCCGGGACTAATTTTATCTTTATATTCATCTCCACTAAAGTTAGGTATTGTCATTGATTCTTAATTAAGGTTTAACCCCAATCCTTAACTTCCAACCTCAATATATTAAGGATAAATGTACTAAATAGTTATAATCATTGTTCCAATATAATATTGTATGTTTTATCTTTACAACGGATTTTGAATCAACTCAATCTGACATCCCAGTCATTATTTATGATAGTTTTAAGTGACATACCTTTTAAAAACCTCACTTGGAATCTGTCCTCCTAGCCGACCTTCCTTTTGATGTATCTTTGCAATTTCGGCCATTTTGAGTCTAAAATTGCGATATGTAATCTTTTGATATGTCCTTTCTTCAATTCCATAGGTCTGAGCAAAATTGGATGTGCTAAGTGGAATTTGTGGTAACTTCCCCACACCTTGCTGATTTTTGGCCTTTCCATAAGAACAAACTTGTGCAATGTGCCACATGCACAATATTTGATATTAGATTCTGAAAATTGTACCATAAATACTACATGCTTTCCTCTTTCCAATGCATATATTTGCATGGAATTTGGATCTTCTATGAATATGTTATGCATGTTTTACCCGAAACACTTGTTGGAGACTAGTCAATAGGACTAGTCAGATACCCTATCTTCCACATAGTGTATCTCCAAAAGTGTGATGCCCCAGAAAAAGTTACAACGAAAATTCCAAAATGACTATATTAAGGAAGCAAAACCCTAGGATCGATGCTCTAATACCAAATGTAATGAACCAAATGCTTAAATTATCAGAATAAACGAGAAATACACACCATGTACAAAATGTGAGTGTGGAGCACAACTCCAAGATAGATAAGCTTCACAATAACACCTTAAATAATATGGGAACCCCCTCTAAATAACCAAATACCATTCATACTTCACAATTCACCTCCCCAATAATGAATACATAATATCTTATATATAGCTATTCACACTTGCACATGAGGTCCCTTTAGTACTAGGACGACCCTATTACATATATATTTACACATTACATGTACATTTAGGGCCATATATTCCCCCCCTTGGGGTCATATCATATACATTTAGCCATATAAATTCTCCCCTTGGGTCATAACAATGATGAGCATGCAGATGGGGCACAAACCATCCTATAGGAAGCAAGTGACCCTGTAGGTGATCCAAAGGATTAGAGGATGAGGTCTTAGTTTGAGGATCCTTGTCATGCACTCACAACTACCGAACCAATGATGCCCAAACATTGCTACATGGTTTTATATTCAGATCCGTAGACCTATGCAAAAGATGCAAATAATCCCTCTTGGGAAGCTGCTATGCAGGAAGAGTACAACTCTCTCCTCGAGAACCAGACTTGGGATCTAGTTCCACTTCATTCAAACATGAATCTTTTCATATGTTTATGGATATATAGGACCAATAAAACAACATATGGACATGTGAGAAGGTACAAGGAAATATTGGTTTCCAAACGTTTTAAGCAAATCCACGACATATATTATGATGAGGCTTTTCTCTAGTAGAAAAGATAGACTCTATCATATTTTCCCTTTCCATTGCAACATTCAAGGGGTGGAAATTTCATCATATGGACGTGAAGAATTCCTTTCTTCATGGGGATATTTCAGAGGATATTTACATGGAAAAACCTCATGGGTTCATACTTAACTCATCCTTAGTATGTCGATTGAAAACCTCACTCTATGGCCTCAAGCAGGTGTCTAAAACATCGTATGCAAAGATGGATGCTTGTTTGCTTTCTTATCATTTTTTTAAATTTAAATTATATCCAAATGTCTACATGTTCAGAACCTCAAACTCCTTGTTGATATTATTTCTATATGTTGATGACCTCTTGATCACAAGAGTTTCAACCTCAACATTTGTTGTGGTCAAAGACATTTTGCATGACAAGTTTTTTAGGACGAACATGGGTCCAATTTACTTTTTCCTTGGTCTTGAGACCATTTATGATGCTTCATGCATGAAAATCTCTTAGACTAAGTATGCTAGGGACCTCTTGGTTAGATTCCACATGACCGACTACAAGTCCCACAACCTTATTGTCTGGGGTATATCTTGAGGATGGTGGGGATACACCATTGGTGGATAGAACCTTGTATCGACAACCTGTGGGGATCCTTTTGTATCTCACCCACACCTAAATGAATTTCTCATGTGTAGTAGGGGCAGTTTCCAGGTACATGCAGGAGCCGCATGAGCTACACTAGAAGGATTCAAAGCACATCCTCAGATATGTTCAAGGCACCACTGGTTATGGGATCCACTATGTATCAGGTTGTGCATTGGATTGCATGGGCTTCAAATATTTTGATTGGGATAACAATAACAAAGATTGCAAGTCCACTTCCGGGTATGTTCTTTGTTTGGTTTCGGGTCTCATCTATTGGTTGAGGAAAAAACAATCAACACTTTCTTTATCATTAGCAGAGGACGAGTACAAAGAATATTTCAACATCACTATTCAGACACTTTGGAATCAAGACTTCTTCACTGAGTTCGACATTTAGTTCCATCATTCGATTGTCTTTCGTGTGACAATTAGAGTACTCTCAAATTTTGTAGAGACCCAGTGCAATGGCAGCAGACCAAACACATTGAGATACATATGCATTACATCATAGCATTGGTACATGATAGGATTATCAATTTATAGTACTGTCCATCCACCAAACATACTGTAGACATCTTCACCAAGACATTTACTAAGAAAAGTCTCCACTCCCCGCGTGATCGTCTTGGAGTGAAGGACACAACGACTTAATATATATATTTCTTCCTTCTTCATTTTTGATACATTTTTCTTTGAGGGGGGTTTTTCCATGAGGTTTTCCCTTTCCTCTATTTTCACTACTCATTCTTAGATTAATTGTGAAATAGGTACCTAACATGGCCTTGGTTTCCAAGACCTATTCATCATTTACACCCTAGTACTGTTTAGGGGCATGTTGGAGATATTTCAAACTCACCTAGGTAATTTGTTTCCTAAGGTTGATAGTCTAATGTTGAGGATTCTTCCATACATGAGGATGTTCTCTCTTGAGAATATTCCCTTACAAATTAGGGTGCCTCCTACAAAACAATGTTCCTTAATTCTTCAATTTAGAGTCAGTTACACCCTAATTAGACTAGTGGAGGACACTTATACATGGAAACCTCGGTTTTAACACCTGCAATTTCATGTTCACCTCGATTTACTCACCAAGAGGGAAAATACCACAAGAATGCGGCCATGAGGGCACCTATCATGTGTATGAATTAGTTTCTCTCACCTCCACACATGTGACTTAGTTAACTGATGATTACATGGGCCGTTTAACTAGGACTAGGTGGTAGATTACTTTGATTTCTGTCAGTGAGTGTATATATCTCTCTATATCACTACTATGGTGCATTCACTTATTCATGCAGAGTATATTATGTGTATTATTCATTATACTCATTCAATTAATACAAAACATTTCTTCTCTCAAGTTTGTTTCTCATTTTATTTTATGTTAAGCCCTAAATAGTGGCTCATTACCCCTTAATTGGGGCATATTATATTAGTAATGTTATTTTATTTATGTCGACTTTAGGCCATTAGTTGTAATTATTCCTCCTAGTCTCCTATATATACCAAGCAGACATTTTCATTTTGAATCATCTTGTAATTGTACATTTATGTGGGCATAAGGAGGTTGCCTCCTCGAAGAGGATTATTATTTGAATTTATCTATTTTTCAAGGCGTTGAATACTTATTCTGAGGTTTTTCTATGCTATATTGATATTTGGTTCTTAACATATGGTATCAGAGCTCAAGGTCTTAGGGTTTCACTCATACATCTGCGACACCTTGGCGTTTTATCTATAATTTTTTTTCTACAATGTTTCAGAAGGAACGACTTGAAAGATATTTAGTAGACGGATCAAGGTACATTGGGTTAAAATTTCAGCTCATGGGGCCTTATACTTTTGGAGTTACAGCCTGTGCAAAATAGGGTTCTGGAATCATCCGAAACTGAGCTATTGCGACATTTTCTCTATAAATGTGTTTATGTAATGTTTTAGACCCTGAACTCTGAAGGATATTCACAAATATTAGTAAGGTATATGTGGTAAAAGTTTCATCTTCTGGTTCATCTTAAATTTGTATATACACCTTGTGGAAGATAGGGTATCTGACTAGTCCTATTGACTAGTCTCAAGAAGGTGTTCCAGGTAAAACAATCATAACTTCTTCCTAGAGTATCCAAATTGAGTGATACTGGTTTCATTGGATAGTGGATAGTCTGAAGTATTTCTGGTATGATTTTCAGAATTTTATATCAATTATTTTGTGTGGGGCATGCTATACAAGTGCGATCTCCTAGAAAGGAAAAATATAACAAGTTGTAGGGAAGTTACCGTAAATTCCACTTGGCACATCGAATTTGGATAAGACCTATGGGATTGCAAAGAAGAAATATCAGAGAAATACAAAAAATAAATTTTCATATACAGAAGGGCTGAAACTTTGGAGATACAACAGGAGAAATATTGTCTAGAAGAACCACCTCAAAATCAAGGTTCAAAAGTGATACTTGGCCAACATGCCACCCAAAAAGGGAATTTCTACACCAAGTAAGCCTCCAGACAATCCTACTTGGACTCTTGATGAAGGTGAAAAAATGCGTAGGGACATAAATGATTTACAAAATAAGATAGTAACAAAAGATGAACTACAAGAGATGGAAGCTAAGTTGGAGGCAAAGATGGATGGTTTAAAAGAGGAGATCATGGAAGGATTGAAAATTTTCATAATAGAGAGGACACTTGAAAGTGAAAATGTATCCCATGAAATTCATGATGAGGACACAAGGAAGGTGAATCAAGAATGGAGAAACTCTAACTTTGGGTTGAAGACCAACCATGTTCCTAAAATCGATATGAGGAAGTTTGATGGCAAGGACCCTATCACATGGATACTTCAGATGGAGCAATTCTTTGATCTATATAATGCGCCACATACACAAAAGGTACAACTTGTTTCTTTATATTTAGAAACCAATCAAATTGTATGGTATAGATGGATTTGTTCTCGCAAATCACTCATCACTTGGACAATTTTCACGGAAGAAATGCTAGCACACTATGATGATACAAGGAGAAATACCTTCTTTAGCCAATTGATAAATCTCAAACAAAAGGGTTCAGTTACAGAACACATTGAGAACTTCCAAAGATTGAATATAAAGGTAACAGATATTCCAGATGAGCACTTGATTGCTGTATTCATAGGAACTTTAAGAGATAACATTCAACATGAGGTTCGCCTTTGGGAACTCAAATCATTGCAGAATGCATTTAGGGTGGCAAGAAATGTTAAAAGTAAAAATATGGCTATGGCTACTAGAAGGACCAATCCTAACATCTATAGAGAGAATAATGTTCCTTCTTCTAAAACACCTCAACCTACAAGGTTGACACCTCAACAATTGGAGGAAATAAAATAAAAAGGTTTATGCTTTAATTGTGACAACAAGTACAGTAAGGGACATAAGTGTGGTGAGAAGAAATTATTCTAAATAGATTGTGAAGATGAAGAAGAACAAGAACATGAACAAGAACCATCTCAAGATGAAAATGTAGAATCAATTTCCTCTGAAGAGTTGATTCCCACGATATCGTGTAATGCATTGGCTAGAATTAGCACTCCTCAAACCCTCAAGGCAAAGGATATATCAAAAAGAAAAAGGTAATAGTCCTAATTGATTATGGCAGTACTCATAATTTCATTCACTATACATTGGCCAAAGATCTCAATTGCTTTGTATATCCAGCACCAGAGTTTCAAGTAATGATTGCAGATGGAGGAACTATCAATTGCTCAGAAAAATGCAATAAGATCAATCTTACTATGGGGGAATATGTAATGAATAGTCCAATGATTTC
>ML784660.1:427909-441886 GCA_009831015.1 Picea engelmannii | reverse complement strand
GAGAAGTTTTTTTTTTTACTTAGGTTTAGAATTTGAACTGGACGACGATTAGTTTAGGGGTGTTGTTTTAAGAATTTATTAAGGCATTGCTGTCTTAGGGCTAATTAGGTTTGTTTCCTTCATCCACATCAATGCGACATGCCCTTCAAGACGCACCCCGTGCTCCAAGGGTGCCACTCGCCTCGTTCATTTCCTTTACGCAACGTGCCCTTTAGGATGCACCACGTGCTCCAAGGGTGCCACTCGCCCACTGGACTAATTGGTAGACATCTAACCCTTGGAGTCAACACTCAGCCAGGTGAACTTGTGGGAGACTAAGGGTTCTAAGGAATAAGGCCCCCGCCTTATTGCGCGCCCCTTAGAATCGTCGTGAGCGACTGTCGCAGTCTGCCCTCACGACATCGTGGATCCTCTCGAACTAGGTAATCGTTAACCTATGGTTCGAGCCACGATGGGAGTGCTAGTAGGCGGTGGCAGGGTTGTTGTCCACCCCTCTCCCTCAACCTCTCTGAAAATTGTGTGTGGCCCCTTTACTCCATATGTGAGTCTGGTCGGAAAGCTATCGTCAGCCTGTATCATCAACAATCGTGTCAGAACATGTCAACATCATATCATCAGATCAAAGAAATATCACAGTAAATAAATCAACCCAAATAGCACACTCCCTGACTCAATCCGGAGTCCAAGGGGGTTCCACCGATGCCTCTGCATCCTCAAGGTCCGAAACCCTGCACACTCAATGAAACAGAGTCAGCAACACCTGTCTACATCAAAGTAGTAAAACATCATGTCGTCTGTCAATCGCATCATAATCAAGTATAAATGGTTTAACATCACAAAATTCCAAATCACTTGCGAGCAAGTGTCCTCAAAAAATAAGTTTTCTCAGTGCGCCAGAGCGGGATGTTACATATCATCCTAAAATGGATGTGGAACTTATGTATTTTACAGTGTTACTATTCAGACTTTGATTATATATATATATATCATAATTTTGGAATTCAAAATATCAATTTTTGTCTCATATTTGATTTCTCATAATTGATGGAAAAAAAAGTGGCAAAGTTAACTTGTTATGAGCTAATGTTTTGTATATTCTCCTTTTTACAATGCATTAAATTAAGCATCAAACTTTTAAATACTTTTTTTCCATGTATTAATTTAAATCTTTCATTTTATGTTTACTGTGTACTGTCGAAAATATGGAAAATATGATTCTATTGTCAAAAGGTGGAAAAGTTAACTAGCTATGAAATAATGTTTTGTGTATTCTCCTTTTTACAATGCATTTTAAATTAAGCATCAAACTCTTAAATATTTTTCTGCTATATGTATTAATTTAAATGTTTCATTTTATGTTCACTATGCACTGTCAAAAAATGACAAAGTTAACCAATAATGAAATGTTTAAAATGATGTGACAAAGTGACAAAAAGTGACAAAGTTAACAATAAAATAAAATGCTCAAAATAATGTGATAATAAAATAAAACCTTAAAATGGAAGAGATGATCAACTATTCTTTAATTTTATTATGTAATCATTAAAAAAATGTTAAAGCTATAAGAGATATTATTAAAATAAAATGGAAAAAATATTATTGAAAAAAGTAAGGGTCAATGGAAATAGTGTTAAACAATTTTTTAATTTAAAATAAAATGGTCATACAAGAGGTATACAACTCAATTTTGATTGGTGTAATGCTCATAAAATAATTTTAATTGGTGTAATGGTTGAAAACCACAAATAAAATATGGTTGAACCATATTTTATCTCTGTTTTTTAAGAATGATTTGGAGTTTTTTATACATAGTTAAATAGATCCTATTTGGAAATATTTTTGAATATAGTCAAAACAAGTCATTAAAATTTGGAATGTACTTTCAATGAAAAATACCAAATTCCAGATTTTTCTAAAATGCCATAAATTGTTATGAAAATTTTCAATTTCATTCTTTATATCACTATACCACCATCTTACTACTTCAAGTCAATATAGTTGGAATACAATTCACCAAATAGTTTGAGTGTGATACCTCTCCAACATTAATAATTGGTTTTACTACATGACATTAAATTTGTGTATAAACTTTTATTTTACTCTACATGAAATTAAATTTGTGTATAAATTAATATGGTAAATATAAAATTCATGTTTTTTTTATAAAGTAATATTGTAAATATAAAATTCATTTTTTTTCTTTGGAATTCATGGTCAAAACTAAAGAAGAAGGTTATATATCTCCATACACCTTAACAATCAAATGGTTAAGGGAGAATATCTTATACTATAAACAACATAATATCCTACACAAATATCATGACCTTAAACATAAACTATTCTCATATAAAATAATTGTGACACTTAAAATATTTATAAAGCATTACATCTATATTAAATTTTTTGTTAAATTAAATATAAAATAACATTGTGAATAATTATATATAATAATTGTGAAACATAAAATGTTTAAATATCAAAAAACAATTCAATTAAAAAAAAAGGTACTTTAAATTAATTTTTTGTTAATTAGATGTAGAGGTTAAATTTGATATTGAATCCTTCATATATATTAGAAGAGGTTACATTAATGGTTCTATTAATGTAATTGGGTATCATAAATATGTCATGGTAATGCACATACTTGAGAAAGTGTTAGTTCCATTTAGAAGTTAGAAGTGGGTATATTGGTGATCCATCACTAGAATTTGCTAGAATCTCGCAAATCCAACCATGTTTAAGAAGTGAAGGAACTTCTCTTGAAATAGAGAGTTTCTAGATCAACCTTTTATAATAAAAAATAATAGTCCTTGTATTCTAGAAGGTACTAAAAATGTATAACTCCTTGATGTGATCAATTGGCTTTGATAAGTGAACTTCATGATACTTCGCAGGTATGAACCTTATGAAATAAAAAGAGATTTAATGTTACCTCAAAAAAGAATGACGCCCACTCCATTTGAATAGTCAATGGAATAGAATGAGCCACGAGGAAGAGTCTCTCAATGGGTGTGGCTCCATTCCTAGCATGTGAGATTATATTGCCGCTTGTATTGCCACTTGAGGACCCACGACATTGTATCGTTTAGCATGTAGCAAGGAGGCTCCAAAGTAAATCGAACCCATTGAACATGTGAAAAGGTGGACATGAAGTCTTACGATTCCATGTGAGAGGGACCCTTTGTAATTAACATGACTTAAGCACCCTACATATAATAGTATATGATTTCTCAACATGTGTGCCCCTTTATGAACATGGGGAAAATCAAAGAGTATGGTTGGAAATTATGGGTTTGAAGGGGACGGCTCCATAATACATATATGGGAATGGGTTCAAACATTCTAAAGCAAGTAAACCTCATCGAATGAATTTCATTAAATTATATTTTACTTGTTTTAACATGTGAGCCATTTCCAATCACAAGATGGAATGAGAATTTGATATCATAAAGCTTCCATAATACTATGCTTTCTTTAAAAAATATTAGTTTCATTCAAATGTTAGAAGGGGGCATGCTTAGAAGGATATATGATGATGGGTCTATTAGTCGGATCAGGTACTTAAAGATGTCTCGTAAATATTCCTAGTAGTGAGCATGCCTAAGTTAGGATTAGTTTCATCCCTTGCGCCTAAGGATACCTCACTTCTTGACTTGAAAAAAGAACTTATATTATATAAAATGCATGTCCCTAAGAGATTAATTTTTCCTCTATCCTATATTAAAGTTAGGGTGCACCCCAAGAGGTTCTCGGTTCTTTCACTCTTATGCAAATTTAAGTTATAACATACTTGGGCATAAATTTCCAAGTGATTCCCTCATTCATATCCTAATTAGAGTGGAATTCCCCACGAACACACTTTTGGGTATTAATGGGGGTGCCATAATTTGTAAGTACTTCTCTTACTCTTATTCAAATAAGGTGCACCACAAGTGGTTCCCTTGTTATTATATTAATTCTTGTTTAAATCCCAAGAGCATAATTTTGGCACTAAGTAAGATGCAAAATCATTAAGTTGTTGTCTCACTCCTATATATGTAAATTAAGGTGTGCCCCAAGCATGTCCTTTACTTCTATACTAATTAGGGTGGAATTCCCCAATGACATACTTTTGGGTATCAGTGGGTGTATAAGTTACCAAATGGTTCTTTCACTTCCATACAAATTAGTAGTTCCCTAAATCCTATACTAATTAGGTTGTAAGTATTAACAATATACTTTTAGGTACTAATTGGGGTGAAGTTCACAAGTGAGTTTTATATAAATAGTACCATTTTTATAAATATCATAATTGGAAATATGTTTGAAGATAGTCAAAACAAGTCATCAAAATATGGAATGTACTTTCAATGAAAAATTAAAAATTATGGAATGTACACATGTGCCAAGTTTGTTTAAAAACAACATAATGGTATTCCATCTTCAATTATTCGTTCATGATTGACTTTGGACATTTTCCATTTTATAACTTTTTTTTTTTTTGTTGAACTTCTATTAACTTTATGTGCGCTGCACATACCAAATGACTATATTGACAACTTGTGACATCTGACTGGTAGTATTGAAAGTGAACATGAGTATCGGTTTGATGGGTTTCTTGAAAAAAATATCCTTTCAATACAATGGATCCTCTTTCATATATAAAGTCGTTATCATCAAAATCTTCTAATAGCCTCATCTTTTGTTTCGTGCATCGCATCAAATAATATTTCACGTTTTCAGTGTTGTCTACAGGTGCAACCATAGAAAAAATATATCCTACAAATAATTGGATATATTGGACAACAAATAATTCATGTTAGATTATCACACAAGTACATCTACAAGTTATTTGAAAATATTTAAATATAAAAAATTTACCTTCACTAACAAGATCAAAAACTCTATCGTCATCAACTGATACTATGATTCCATTTGATTCCATCTCCTCTGAGCTTGCAAGTGGCATTTTCCCTTTTACATTAAGTTTAGTATGTCTCCAAGTTTTAACATATCCTGCATTTTTGTTCTTGCAAATATCTATGGATTCTGTGTCCTCTATGCAAACTGAACAAAAACAAGAGTAATTTCGTCTATCAAATGCAAACCCATTTTGAAAACGTTTTGTTTTAACTGAATGTATTTTTCTTGTCCCAGGTATTGTACTGGCGTCATATGGGATTGATCTATTTACATCTTTGATTCCAATATACCAAAAAAATCTGCACAAGACAAGAACTTGTTAACTTGAAATCTCTCAAGAAAATGATTGAAGATTGAATATAAATTTGAACATGTTCAAATTTATATATCCTGTGTACATACATGTAACATTTATATATAGACACACCTGCGCACATCCCTTGACAGATTATATTCATGGCTTAGCACCATGTTGCACCATTCAACAACTTTTTTAGCGGATTCAAATTCATCGGCATGAGGGTTCAACTGATACCTTCGAAGTGCTCGTTTTATACATGCCCATGCACCGTCGTGCTCTCCTTTTCCATGACCAGTTTCAAAAAAATTCCAACAATGTGCAATGTTTAATTTTTTATGCAGATGGCATAACCAATAGAATGATCATGCAGATTTGAATTGACCCGCACACCCATCGGACCATATCCAATGTCGATCGACTCTGATTTCACATTCTTTCAATGAATCATAAAATTTATCAAAACAATGTTGTACATAATGTGTGTCGTGTGCTAGATCATCACTTATATAAAAGTGATATTATTTAATAACATGTCGATTGTCATTGGTGCTTTCTATGTTTGGAAGACTCCGTTGAGCATGTCTATATAGAACGTGGACAAATATCGTGACTTGATCAGAATGATAATATTATTTTTGTATTTCTTTTTGTGCAGCGAATGTGTAATTCTCTGCAAAATCAACTACAGAAAAAATTGTCCCTAGTGGAAACACTTCACGGGATTGTTTGAATTGTATATATTGCCATCGAGATGTATGTGAATGATTGGGGTATTTATAGATTTCTTCCTCAAACTTCTTCAAAAATTCTCTCAAGTTGATTTTATCTACCTTCAAATCAATCATTTTGGAAATAACATTTGAAGAATGTGGAGTCGTGCTGCTCATATATTTATATCTCTTCCAATTGACTCTTATATTAGAAAATGATTGATCATTCATATCAATATGATACTTTGAATGAAACAAACTTATATTTCCACAACGATCACATTTCTTTCCACCAACACATTTTTTTTGTAAAATAAATCATCATATTCTCTTTCACATAGAATTTCAGATATAAAAACACGGAATGTGGAAGGAGGAGGTGAACCTGGCCATAAAGTTTTACCAAAATCCAAAAAAGTGTCGTAATACAGCTCAAACTCCACATGATAACGACAACAACACGTGTCACGGACAGTGATGGGTCTAACAAACCATGGTTTTTGTTGCACAAATGTATTGATGGAAATTTTAACTTCTTTGTGCTCTTCTTTGAACTTATTAAACAACTCTATTTGTTTCATTGAAAATATATGTTTTGGATGTTCTTAATATTGATTTCATGATATTCTTCATCGCAACACATCCCTTGTATGTGGTGAAACACGAGATTATTCCAACCAACAATTATGGGCAAATTCCTTAACATTTTCTGCAAGTATATCTTTGTAGGGTTGTCTAGAAATCATTGTTCAACAAGCCAATTCATCATTTACATCTATTTGGAATAGAAATTTTCTATGTTTGTGCAATGTTTTTCTTGACGTTCCTATCATTTTTTCCATGTGTCGTGTCAAATGATCTTTTATATTGCTAGATGAAACAACTGTTGTTTGTATCACTTTACGTGCAACACAGACATCTTCTTTTCGAGATTTTCCAAAAGCTTTTAATACACTAGTTATATTGTTAAAGAAATTATGTTTCACCTTTGTATCCTTTTTCGACTTTTGAATACCCAATAATGATGTAGCTTCTTTTAACTTTCTTGACTTCATTAGACAAAGTAAAAGTTGAGCTTGTATTGTCACTGATTCATCTTTGAAAAAAATATTTTACATATTCTTAGTTCGATATTTTATATAATGCTTATCTTTTTTCTTCCCAAATTTGTCAATATCCACATTTTCTAATATTTCATCATCAATGTTGATAGATTCTCCTGCATATTTCAATTTAAAGTTTATATTAAAAAACATAACCCGAACAAAAATTCAGTAAATTATATATACTTGAGTGTTCATCTTGTATTATCTAAATTTATGTACATACCTATAGGTGATTCATCTTCTGCTTCAATTTCGGTTTCAACGTCTTCTTTGACATTATGAGACAAATCTATTTATGTTTTTTGAAAAACATCAAATTGTGATTGCAATCAATTATATTAAATTTACAATATTTTAATTTTGAATTCTATACTTTGAATTCTGTACTTTCTGAATACAGTCTCAATGTGTGTCGTGTGCTCGATCATCATATGTGCATGCATATCTGGTTGAACTTCTTCTTGTCGAAAATCTCTATTGATATTATCATCGTTTCTTTCTTCAATATTTGCACGTTCTTGTTTCTTTCTCCGATAAATCTCTTTCCTTTGTTTGATTTGGCGAGTATCATCTCGAGTGCGATCATATTTTCTCTTGCACAAACTTTTGTTTATCATGACTTTTATAGTTATCTATAAAATATATGTTCAACAAAGACTTCACCTTGAAAAAATGCTCAACATTTATCTTTCAACATATAAATTGTTATTCCAATAAAAACTTGAACAAACATAAATTACCTTATTCAACAAAAACCAAAAAGATGATTCGAAACTTTGTTTAAGTGCTCTAGAAAACCACCATGTATCGATATCGATCCTCCGATTAAGCCTATGGAACAGAGGGAAGAAATAAAGAAAGAAAATAATACAGCTGCAATCAGTCATAGAAATGCTTTGAAATTCCTATCCCCGAGCTTATATATGTTTGTCCATTCGATGAATTGTGTTAAATGTGTTCAGTCGAAATCCTATTTATACAATTTGGCGCGAAATGAAATGATACGAAGTATCTTTTCATTTTTTTCGGTCGACGGAATTTGCTCAACAACCTTTCGGTCGAAAGAAGGGTTTTTCACCCGAAAACCTTGGAAACCGTTCAGTTTTGATAGTTTCTGTTAGATTTTAATCTTTCGACCGAAATATTAGTTTTTCGGCCGAAAGTTTATTTCGGTCAAAAACATGAAATTAGGACTGAAAACAAAAACCAGAGAATTTCCCCAAGCTTACATGAACTTCAGAGGTTGTGGACTCCTGCAAATACTGAGAATTTGGTTTCGAAAATGACACCAACATTTCCAAAATTGAATCTACTTTCAATTCCTATAATTTGTTTTCATTTTATTTATTTTTATCTAATTTTATTTTTTATTTTTTTAAAATCACTACATACTATTTTCAGCAGACATTATGATTCGGTGAAATGAAATATCGGTATCTTTAAAAATATACAGTGAAAATTTTGGAAACAAAAAATTCATAATCCTTAAATTGTTCTTTCCAAAAGGTATATTTATATTTTAGTTTTAAGTAAAAATTAAGATAGATACAAGGTGTAGAAAAACATGTGTTTAAAATCTGCAATGTTTTCATCTTGGTCAACTTCAAAAAATTCTAGAAATTATAATATTCATCTGTTAGATTCAAAATTATAGTCATATTAAAATAGAGTCTCTATAGATTGTTGCAGTATATTTGGTTTATTAAAAACATAAGTTTAATAATAGATGCATTGTTGTAGAAAAAAGTAACTCGTTATCATTCCTTTCATGTTTAAGGAACATACTGTTAAACAATTGTCAAATTGACATATCAAATCGTGATAAATTGTTTTTGAAAAATAGTCATTGAAAAGCTAACAAAATTCTTCACAAGTTTTGTTTTTACTGTAAAGTGAAATTTTAAATAAAAAAAATACTTTGTATGCCGTAAGTTGAAAAACTTGTGAAAATACCATTTTTTTTTTCTCATAAAACAAGAAAAAGTGTTACCCATCTTCATGATTTTACCCTTGATCTTTTCTTGATTAGGGGGAACAAAGGAAGATTTATCCCAAAATTTTAAGGCATGCATAGCTGAGGGAAGCTTTCATTCTCATACATAATTAAGCGAGCTCGTGATAGGGATCTTCCACGTTTGTTTGACAAGATATATGGCTTCCTCATGATGAAGCCAGAGCGGGTTAATATGAAAGGGGATTTCCCCAAAACTTTGAGGAGGGTCCAAGGAGAGAACAATTGTATTATGATCTAAAAGTATCGAGGGGATAATTCTGGAGGTGATTACAAAGTTGGAGAGGAAGAAGTTGCTATGAATTATAAACTGATTGAGACATGCAATGGTGTGGCCTTGCCCCAAGCGTTTGTTGCTCCATGTGTATTTTCCTTTCAACATATTAACATCCATTAAATCCAAATATGTTATTATATCCTCCATTTTCTGACGCATGGGGTCATGCACAATGTTTCCCTCCCTTTTCTTTGAGTTATACAAGATAGTGTAAAATTCACCTACTGCTATACAAGAGGGGAGGTCTATACTTTCTTTTTCTACAAATAATGAATTCCAACAACCTATTTTTTCCACATATCTAACTATCATATAAATGTTATGATCCAGATTATACTGAGAAAAAAGAGAGACAAAAACAAAAATATAGTAGAGAACATAGAAATACAGTGAAATCCAATTTTTATTAATGAATAAGAGAGAAAAACATTATAGAACACAAACTAGAAGAATGGGGTAGCTTGTCTCTAAAAAGAAAGAGATGTTGGCTACGCTTTATTCACAACAAGCTTTACATCACACTCCATTGCATGCTTAAATGGCCTCTTTCAACTCAATTATATATGAGAGAGTGAGAGGAGAACAATTCCCATGATGCATGTGGGATAAATTAATACAAGTTTACAAAGTCACATAGGCATGTAAAACACTAGGACTTCCCGAGCGGTCACCCATCCCAATACTACTCTAGCCTGAGCATGCTTAACTATGGAGTTATAATGGGATGCGATGCATTAACGCTATGTTGTAGGCATGCACATAAAACCACTAGGAAATCATTAAATGATGTCTATAATTAACAAGTGAAGATGGCATTACATTCTATTCCCCATCAAAAGGGTGAATATCATAGTTTATCAAAACCATAGGCTCAAAATGTTGATTTGGTGGAAAAGTTGGATGGCCACCAAGATCCACCTGGATAATTCCTCCCCATTGCGTCAAGTTCTCTCCAGAGATCGAGAAACTTCTGCTGGATCTGAAACTTGGTGAGTTGCTTTCCTTGTTGAAGTAGATGTCCTGCTTGTACTTTGCATGTGGAAGGATGTTATGAACCCGTTGGAGGTGTTGGATCCATTCAACAGATCTGGCTACATGATCTTCCTTGGTCTGAGTGTGGGAGGACTCTATCAATGAAGATGCAACAAGAAGAGCTATATCAATGGGAACTACTGGTGGGAACCCCAAGCACACCTGAAGGGTCGTGGCCAATAGCGCTATGTTGAACATATGGAAGAATATCATTATGTTTGTGTTCCTCTACAATCTTTTCGACCTGCTTCTGTTGGTTAGAAACATCTTGGGATGAGGCTATAGTGGTCACAATATCCTTCTATTCACCTTCTGACCGGATCGTGAAGAGGCTAAACTTTGCGGTATGAGAGATTACTTTGCGACACTGTTTTTCGAGATAGTAGTTAGAACTACCTCTGGTACCCTGTAGAGTTGATTTCCAAGAGTAACAATGACACTACGGGGCCGAGACTAATAGATATCATGATGTTTTCATATATCTGGTTGTCCTAAGAGAACATCATAGACTTCAAGTGTTGCAACATCACACACTACCTCATCCTTGAAGGTATTGATTCCATAAGACAGGTGGCACTGCTGGTTGACACGAATGTCACGTCCTTGAGTCAACCATCCGATGGTGTATGGTTGGGGGTGTGGCATCGTTGAAAGATTCAATATTTTGACAACTTTGGCTGAGATCAGGTTATTCTAACTCCTGCTGTCAACAATGAAATGCAATGGAGTCCCCTTTACCCACATTTGGTAGTGGAAGAGGTGCCCCCCCTCCTCAAGATCCTCTGGTTCTTCTGGTTGTATTGTTGTGGTCGCGATGGTAGTAGTGGGTTCTGCATCGATGATTTGTTTCCCTTTATTTTTCTATGAATCAAAGTCCAATTTAGGTTCTGATTCTTTTTCTTTGAGCTTGACCACCAAAGAATGTTTCGAGTGACATTCATCAGCGTTGTTCCAGGGGATTTTGTGGAACTCACACCACTTTTCGGTGTCTCTCTTGAACTTCCCTTTACCCTTATTTTCCTGCATATTGGACTTCCTTGATAATATGTCCTTCATCCAATGAGTTAGGGTTGCCTTTTCCATACTTTTGTTGTGGCATATTTTAAAACTTGAACTCCCTCTTACTCCGTTGCTTGAATTTTTGCTCAATTTTGACCACATATCGATAAGCATCTCTGAGTGAGGAGATGTTCAAGAAATCCATCTCTATTTGTATGTACTAGTGCAGACCATTGCGATACTTCAAGATCCGATTTCACTCAGAGTCTTTGATACCCAACTTTGAGTGCAAGGTATGAAATATGTTAGTGTACTCCGACACTGTTTGGTCTCTTTTTTCTAACGTAGATTTGTCCATCTCATGTATTGGTCATCATAGTTTACAACAGCATAGAACTCCTCCTCTAGGGAATCTACAAAGGCCTTTCAAGTGGGTTCTCTCTTGAATGGTGTAGATTCACCTGCGGTGTACCTCTCCCAGTAACCTTCCCACCAAGCTATGACATGATGAAGGGATTTAAGGAGTGCGAAGGTGATTTTTCACTGTCAGAAAATTTTTGGACATAATACTAACCTTCTAGCAGATTCAACCATTTTTTTAGAGCATTTTCATCTATCTAGCCTTCAAATAAGGGGATATCAAAATTGACTTGTACCTTGAAGGGTGTCGCACCTGTGACTTGTTGAAGATGCCTTGATCGTTGCCATCAATAGTATTCCAAGGATCTGAGGAAAGTTTTCCATCATCTCCTTCTTCTGTCGCACAAGAGATTCCTCAAGCAACGTTTTGAAAGAATCTCCTGCTCTGTCATCATTCTTTTATTCCGCCATGAGATGTCATTTGGCCTAGCGAGAGAGGTTTTCCTCAAGTGAAACTAGATCGAGACCCAAATCTCTATAAGCTAACGTCATTGGGGACCTGCTATGCGAAATGACAAGGAGAAGACTTCTCTGATACCACTGATACAGATTATGATGAGAAGAAAATGAGACAAAAACAAAAATATAGTAGAGAACATATAAATATAGTCAAACCCAACTTCTATTAATTAATAAGAGAGAAAAACATCGTAGAACACAAACTGACAGAATGGGGTAGCTTGTCTCTAAAAATAAAGAGATATTGGCTACGCTTCATTCACAACAAGAATTACATCACACTCCATTGCATGCTTAAAGGGCCTTCTTCACCTCAATTATATATGAGAGAGTTAGAGGAGAAAATTTTCCATGATGCATGTGGGATAAATTAATCAAAGTTTATAAAATTCCATAGACATGGAAAACACTACGACTTCCCAGGTGATCACCCATCCCAGTACTACTCTATCCTGGGTGTGCTTAACTACAAATTTCTAATGGGATCAGGTGCATTAAAGCTATGCTATATGCATGTACATAAAACCACTAGGAAATCATTACATGATGTATGTAATTAACAAGTGAAGATGGAATTACATTCCATTCCCCATCAAAAGAGTGAATATCATGATTTATCAAAACCATAGGTTCGAAATGTTGATTTGGTGGAAAAGGTGGATGGCCACCGAGATCCACTTAGATCATGTTAATAATTGAAACTTTTTCCATGTTTCTCTACAATAAGAAATATATAAGACCCATATATGTGAGCAAAACGTTGCTTCTGCATTTACTAGTGTAGTGTCTCTAGATCACTACTATGTTGCATTCACTTAGCCATGTAGATTATATCATGTCTATTATTCGTTATAATCATTCAGTTAATACAATTCATTCTTTATCTCAAGCTTGTTTCTATTTCTCTTTTCTCTCTCGCAAGTTTTGTGTGATTTTTCTACTAGCTAGGTACTTTGTGCAAGTTGTAAATTCTAACCTTGTACAATATCTACTACAAACTGATATTCAGAAAAGAACAGAAAAGATACAATGGAAAATACAAACATTACACATATTTTTTACCTGGAAACCCAAACCGGGAAAACCAACATATATTATATTCATACATTGTGTTACATTGTTTACAATACAATATACATATAGGAGCCAGTGACATCCAAAACCCTAACCCAATGACTTGGATTAGTCCAAAACCCTAATTCCTTAACCGGAAATAGAAAACCATCGGCAAAAAACCATGTGCCGAAAAACCACCTAATATTATGTCGTCCCGGAAATATGTCGGCCCGAAAAAAAATAAATCGGGGGCGCTGCCCCCGAACCCCCTGCACCCCTCTAACCCCCCTGCACGCCCGGCACAAGCGCTCACACGCTGCTACTCATGCTAAGAATATAACACATACCCAACATTCTCCCACTTGTTGTTTTATTTGCACACAGGGGGTTATAGGGTTACATTTTCAACAATGCCCATGGATCCTCTACACCAAGAGAACTTCTCAGTGCTCATAGATTTCGTTAATGAATCTGCAACATTCTTCAAAGTGTCCACCTTCATCAGTGATACTTTCTTTTCTTCAATCATGTCTCTCACAAAGTGATATTGAACATCAATGTGCTTTGTCTTTGAATAATAAGCAGGGTTCTTTGCCAAGAAAATTGCACTCTGACTGTCACACTCTATCCTTACAGCTTCTTGTACCAACCCAATACCTGAACACAATCTTTGTAACCATACTGCTTCCTTACTTGCATGAGTG
>ML784660.1:415203-426049 GCA_009831015.1 Picea engelmannii | reverse complement strand
ACAATACAATATACATATAGGAGCCAGCGGCATCCAAAACCCTAACCCAATGACCTGGATTAGTCCAAAACCCTAATTCCTTAACCGGAAATAGAAAACCATCGGCAAAAAACCATGTGCCGAAAAACCACCTAATATTATGTTGTCCCGGAAATATGTCGGCCCGGCGAAGATAGAAAGAGACTGAAACAAAAAGTTAGGTATCTAATTCCGATAAGTCTAATATTTATTTCAACAGAGGAATGACAAAAAAATTCAAAATACAAACATGCATATATATAACTTGTAATCTAGGCAGAAACAGTCAAGCTATAGGTCTTGTTTTGCTCACAGCATAAATAGAGGAAACGCTGAACCTAACAGGCTGCCCAATAAATGACTACAATAGACGTATTACTGAATTGGAGCCATTACAAGATAAATATGTAAAATAAGGAAGAAATATTGAATGTAAACCAGAGAAAACAATATAGGAAAAGACAAAATTACACAGTGACGAGGTATAGAATCTCTTGGCATTCTGTTCTATATTTGTTGAAAGAAATGACATTACAAACCCAGCCCCCAAAAGGCTCTCGTGTTGTCTCCCCAAGCTCCAAATGCAGATCTGAAGGTACCATTAGAAATCTTATGACTTCTAGATGACAATTGACTATTTGAGTGTGTAAAAAGGCCTCTCCACATCTGAGAAAATTGAGTTTTACCAAGGCCGTTTTTTTTTTTTACAAAGAACGTTTTCATTTTACAGCTAGAACATTTAACCCATCAACATTTTATGCGTAAGGTGGGAACCCCGATTTCGGGCCTTCAGGCTTCGGGGAAAAGAGGAGTGTCTTATTATCATTCTTCTGATGGTCAAAATCACAAAAATGAACGTGGCGCTTATGCATGACCCTTCTTGTGATTTTCTTGGCACGTATTGCACTCTTCCGGGCCTCCTCGTGAATTCTCTCCTTGGAGTTTTTTATGAGTTTTCTTGTGACTTGGTATGCGTATGGCTTTCGGTGGATAGTTGGCAGATTGGGACGTGAAGGGTAGTGGACCCGAAGATTTTTATAAAAGAGAATAGGTGCAAAGGGTTTGGCTAAATCAACTTTAAAGTCGAATAAAATATTAATTTAAAATTATATAAAATAATTTTAAAATAATATAAAAAACAAAACTTATAGTTTTTTTTTTTTTGGGTAATTTGACACTTTAAGGCTTATTTAGATAATCAAAGAATTGCAAAATAAGACCAATAGGATACCTTCGAAAACTTCAAATATTTGAGATTCTGGACAATTGTGACGCAAGGTTTTGAGATTTTGACAGTAGAGAAACTCGGTGAAAATGACGATAGGTTTAGAGGTTTTATTGCAGCGGAAAGGTATGCGCTGGGTGGCGCAATGACTTAACAGTTATACAAGCTTACGCCAGGCGACAAGGTTCTAAAACTAACTGTCGCAACTGACCTAAATTTTGGCGAAAGACACTAAGTTTAGAAATTTTCAATATTGTTCCAACACCCATGAAGACTTTACACCCCAGAAGAATGTACACTCATCCACGCGAGGGAGTGCAAGGGGGGGGTTACCCCCCCTGCGGGGTCTGGGGGAAAGCGGGCCCCTGAAGGAAAAAATCCATTGTAAATGTATATTGTAATTTCATTCTAATTTTGGACCGTTCATTATAAGGTCGCAGATCTGACGGTAGAAATTATGTTAGGTTTTTTTTCCCTATAAGGCAACCCTCCTTTATGAAGGAAATGTATTGCGGCTATGCATCATTATGAAATTGTATTCTGAGAGAGGATATTGTGAGAGAAAGAAGAGGAAGTTACAGTGGGTGTGTTGTAGGTTGTATCCCTTCATTTGTTGGATACTAATAAAGGAAGGACCTGTCAACTTCTCTAGTGGACGTAGCCCACACTGGGTGAACCACGCATATCTGTGTCTCTATTGTATTGTGTATCTTCTGTGTTTTATTTCTGCATTTTATTTTATTTTATTTCTCTGCGATCCTATTTTTCTAACAACTGGTATCATAGGGAAAGATAACTCGCAGGAAAAGAGGGTTCCTGGTTCGAGTGGGAGCAATGGCGGAAGATGAAAATTTTAGGGTCGAGAAATTTAACGGCCAAAAATACCAGTTATGGAAGATGCATATGGAAGATTATTTATATCAGAATGATCTATTCCTACCATTGGGTGGAATAGAAAAGAAGTCGACGACTATGAAGGACAAAGAATGGGAGATTCTTGACAGAAAGGCTCTAGGAACGATATGGCTGGGCCTGAGAGCATCGGTGGATTTCAATATTTCGAAAGAAAAGACAACAAAGGATTTGATGGACACATTTTCTAAATTGCATGAAAAACCCTCGACGTCCAATAAGGTATTTCTAATGAAAAGATTATTTAATATGAATATTTCAAAAGGTGGGCCTGTTGCATATCATTTAAATGAATTTAATACGGTTACTAATCAACTAAGTTTTGTAAAAGTAGACTTTGATGATGAGTTCAGGGATCTTCTAATCTTGTGTTCATTGCCAGAAAGATGGAACGTCTTGGTCATGGCTGTAAGTAACTCTATCTCTGGTTCAAATACTTTAAAATTTGATGATGTTGTTGGTGTTATCTTTAGTGAGGAAATGCGACAGAAAAGCACATGTGAGACATCGGGTAATGTGTTGAACATGGAGAACAGGGGAAGACAAAAGGATAGAGGAAAGGGCTCAGGGAACCACAGGAATTATAGGAAGGGAAGATCCAAATCCAGACTTGGAAAGATAGAGTGTTGGAATTGTGGGAAGAAAGGACATTTGAAGAAAGACTGCAGAGCTCCAAATAAACAAAGAGATGGACAACAGGAGGAAAATCAGGAAGCAAATGTAACAGGTGATGTGTTACAAGATGCTTTGATTATTTTTGTAGATAATATTCTGATCTTGGGTGGTATATTCAGGGGCTTCATTTCATGCCACACCCCATAGGAAACATTTTCTAGATTATGTTCAAGGTGATTTTGGACAGGTTCATTTGGGTGATGATGCACCATGAAAACTTGTTGGAATGGGAAAGGTAAAAATAAAGCAAAGCAATGGAAACCAATGGTTGTTGAAAGAGGTAAGACATGTTCCTGATCTAAGTAAAAATATAATTTCAACATGACACTTGGCAAGTGAAGGTTGTATATCCATATTTACAGATAAGGTGTGGAAGGTCATCAAAGGATCATTGGTGATAGCAAAAGGAGAGAAGGTAGGTACATTGTATTTATGTACTGGTAATACTGACTCTTCTATATCTTTAGCTTCTACAAGATTGGACACATGAGTGAGAAGGGGATGCAGATATTTCACAAAATAAATTTGTTACCAGATCTTAAAAAAATTGATTTGGACTTCTGTGAGCATTGTGTTTATGGAAAACAGAAGAGAGTCATATTTCTTAGAGTCGAAAAAGAAAAAAAGAGTGAAAGGTTAGAGCTTGTGCATACAAATGTATGGGGACCATCTCAAGTATCATCTATTGGTGGCTCTCTTTATTATGTTACTTTTATTGATGATGCAACTAGAAAAACTTTGGTTTATTTCATTCGACAAAAATCTGATGTTTTTGATACTTTTAAGAAATGGAAATCTTTGGTTAAGAATGAGACGGGAAAAAGGTTGAAGTCTCTCAGATCAGATAATGAAGGTGAATATTGCAGAAAAGAGTTTGATGATTACTGTTCATACCATGGAATTCGTAGAGAGAAGACAGTTCCAAGAACACCACAAGAAAATGGTGTGTCAGAAAGGATGAACAAGACAATCATGGAGTGTCAAAGGAGTATGAGATTGCATGTTGGTTTTCCCTTACAGTTCTGGGAAAATGTTGTAGATAGTGTTGTTTACTTAATAAACAGAGGACCTTCAAGCTCTTTGGATGGTATAATTTCAGATGAGGCATGGACAGGTAAAAAGGTAAACTATTCTTTTTTGAAGACTTTCGATTGTGAAGAATTTGTCCATATTGATAAAGAAAATAGAACAAAGCTTGAGGAAAAATCCAAGAAGTGTACCTTTACTGGATACAATGTTATTGATTTTAGTTATCGCTTATGGGATTATGAAAATAAAAAAATCATTAGGAGTAGAGATGTCATATTCAATGAGAAGGTCATGTACAAAGATCAGTTGCAAGGAAAGAAACAGGAAAAAGAAAAACCAGAATACACAATGCTTGATGAGATCATTGCAAAAGAAATTCCAAACGAACCAAAAAATCAAAATGTATAACAACAAGAGCAACAGGTACCTCAAACTCCTGCAAGTTTTGTTAGAATATCTACCAGGTTAAGTAGACCCCCTGAATGATACTCTCCTTCATTGTATTATTTATTGTTGATTGATTCTTGTGAACCAAAATGTTATGAAGAGGCAATGCAGGTAGACACCAAAAAGAAGTGGGAGCAAGGCATGAAAGAGGAAATGGATTCCTTTGTAAATAACCATACTTGGGACTTGGTTCAGTTGCCTGCAGGAAAAATAGAATTTCATAATAAATGGGTTTACAAGTTGAAGGAAGAAGATGGAGGAAAATGGTGGTATAAGGCTAGACTTATTGTAAAGGGGTTTGCACAAAAGAAAGGTATAGATTTTGATGAAATATTTTCTCCCGTTGTTAAAATGACTTCAATTAGGACTATTTTAATTCTTGTAGTAGTAGAAGATTTGCATCTTGAATAGTTAGATGTAAAAACAACTTTTCTCCATGGGGATTTGGAGGAAGAGATTTATATGCAACAACCACAGGGGTATGAGGTCAAAGGAAAGAAGAATTTGGTATGCAGGTTGAAGAAGAGATTGTATGGCCTAAAGAAAGCTCCAAGGAAGTGGTATTTGAAGTTTGATAGGTTTATGACAGAACAAGGTTATAGTAGATTTTATTTTGATCATTGTTTTTATTTTAAAAAGCTATAAAATGGAAGCTATATTATCTTACTATTGTATGTAGATGACATGCTTGTTGCAGGGTCTAATATGCAGGATATAAATGTGCTCAATAATAAATTAGCTAATTCATTTACGATGAAGGATTTGGGTGCTGCAAAGAAAATCCTTGGTATGAGAATAACAAGAGACAAGAAAAATTGCAAATTGACATTGTCTCAGGGCGAGTACATAGAAAAGGTGTTGGAGAGGTTTAGAATGCAGAATGAAAAAATAGTTAGTACACCTTTGGCCAACCATTTCAAATTAACTAAGGAAATGTGTCCCAAGACACAGGAGGAGATAGAATACATGTCCAGGGTCCCTTATTCATCAACAGTTGGCAGCTTGATGTATGCAATGGTTTGCACAAGACCAGATATTGCACATGCAGTGGGATTTGTGAGAAGGTATATGAAAAATCTAGGTAGAGAACATTGGGAGGCAATAAAGTGGATTCTCGGGTATTTGAGAGGTACTGCTACTCATGCATTATGTTTTGGAGGATCAAACACTTTTCTACAGGGATATGTTGATTCAGATATAGCAGGTGATAAAGATAGCAGGAGGAACACCACAGGGTATGTTTTTACAATAGGTGGAACAACAATAAGTTGGATTTCGAAACTGAAAAAGGTTGTTGCACTTTCAACGACAGAAGCAGAGTATGTTGTTGCTACAGAGGCTAGTAAAGAAATGATTTGGTTACAGAGGTTTATGGAGGAATTGGGAAAGAAGTAGGAGAACAACAAGTTGTATTGTGACAGTGAGAGTGCCATTCATATTGAAAAGAACTTAGTCTTCCATTCGAAGACTAAGCATATACAGTTGAGGTACCATTTTATACGATCTGTCTTGGAAGATGGACATTTTAAGTTGGAAAAGATACACACTAGCCAGAATCCTACAGACATGTTAACAAAGGGAGTAACCAGGGAGAAACTCAGTTCTTGTTCAGTTTCAATTGGTCTTCAAGCATGAATATGAAGATGAGAAATTTTCCAGGTCCAAGAAGGTTCATATTCCAGCAGATACAACATCCGTGGAGTTATTGAGATCAGTCTCCATGTGGGAGATTGTTGGTTGTGGAGCATGATTATCTTCCTGATTCAGAGGTCTTTGTTTTTAGCCGTGTTTATACCCCATGAAGACTTTACACCCCAGAATAATGTACACTCATCCACACGGGGGAGTGCAGGGGGGGATTACCCCCCCTGTGTGGTCCAAGGGAAAGCAGGGGTTCGGGGGGGAAGCCCTCGAAGGAAAAATTGCCTTGTAAATGTATATTGTAATTTCATTGTAAATATGGACCGTTCATTATAAGGTCGCAGATCTGATGGTAGAAGTTATGTTAGTGTTTTTTTCCCTAGAAGACAACCATCCTTTGTGAGGGAAATGTATTACGGCTATGCATCATTGTGAAATTTTATTCTAAGAGAGGAGACTGTGAGAGAAATAAGAGGAAGTTACAGTGGGTGTGTTGTAGGTTGTATCCCTTCATTTGCTGAATAATAATAAAGGAAGGACCTAGAAATTTCTCTGGTGTATGTAATCCACATTGGGTGAACCACGCATATCTGTGTCTCTATTGTATTGTGTATCTTCTATGTTTTATTTCCACATTTGTTTTATTTTATTGCTCTCTGATCTTGTTTTTCTAACATATATCACAATTGGAATAAGATATTAAAGGAATATCATTGACACACTTTCCAGAGAAGGATACATTCATTACAGGATCACACATGTATTACAGATTAGTGGACATATTTGATTCAGTCTGAGAAATAAGAATATGTGATGATCAGTTGCAGGAGAGAATCCTTCATAATAGTACAACGACGGATGGGCCAACATTGTGGATAGTTGAGTAGTAGAGTTATGGTCAGTTTGTGACATATTCGTGAGATTCTTAGCATGTACAAAAAACATTGGTCAGAGAAGATGTGTAACAATGTATTTATGACTGGAATCAGTTGAAAACATTGGTCAGAGAAGATGCATAAAAGTGTATTTACAATTGGAATTAGTGGAATCAATTGAATCAGTGGAATTAGTTGAATCAGTGCAATCGGTTGAAACATCAGAATCAGTGGAAAGTTGGAATATGTAACGTCCCCTCCCTTACTAAGACAAGCGATGTACAAAAAGAGGTAAACAAATTGAAACAACAAACAATACGACAAATGATACGCATCACGACATATAATAATAATAACACAATCCAACTCATCAATCAACTGAAGACATCATTAATTTCATTCAATCAACTAGACTCATAGATGAAACATAAGGAAACTACCCTCCCAACCTATCATGCATGGTTAGGATCTCCAAGACACATAAGAAACACTCAAGTCCAAGATTCATCCGATTGATTTTGACCATTAAAGGTCTCAGGACTGGCGACTATTCCGAGGAACAAGGAGGTATCTAAATCCCATAGCCCACTCCAATCAACTCTAGATTAGTTTCATCAATCATACTCAACATCTATCCTTCATAGTGAAAGGAACAATCCAATTTACTTAATCCATCATTCGTCAATAAATAAGTGCAATTGAATAAGAGAATAATACCTAAGGACTTATAAAATCTATGAAAGCGTAAATAAGATTCTAGTACCAGGTATAGATCTATTTGCACCCATATTTAGAAACTCTCTTAAGTTAAGTTCATTTATTTCAAGTATCATTTATTAATTACACTGAGCTATTGTAACAAGTATCATCCTTATGTAGTGCAACCAAATATCTTTAAGAATGACTTATCTTAAGTAAGCAGTACAAGAAGAATTCATTACCAAATTGTATCCATCACAAGTGCCATATGGAGGTTAACCAAATAAATAAATTGAATAGGAGTCAAGATTCTTTATACGTACATCCATTAAGGGAATTAAGAAGATCAATCTCATTTAAACAATATATGAACACATATACTAACTTACAATCCAATTTAAATTAAAAGAACACTCAATTGTTTTGAAGCCATACATAAGAACTCAAGC
Organism: Picea engelmannii; assembly: GCA_009831015.1. Classification (NCBI taxonomy): domain Eukaryota; kingdom Viridiplantae; phylum Streptophyta; class Pinopsida; order Pinales; family Pinaceae; genus Picea; species Picea engelmannii. The sequence goes on along the minus strand of ML784660.1, from coordinate 418,079 downwards.
TAACAAAATCCAATTTGAGTTTTTAAAAGAAAGACCAAATCTTTTTTTTAACGATATATGAGAACTCAAAATATACCTTACTTGCATATATATTTAACAACTGTTAACATTAATCATAATAGACTTTTCACAAGAATTCAAGGTTGCTTGCATATCCTCTAAAGGATTCCAAGGATCAACCTTAATAATCACGGTGTGAGGACTTCATCCAACTTCCATATCCATAAATGTAAGGATTTTAAGGAGATCCCATTATATCAAGTAATGAAAAAGGCTTCATGTTAAATTACCTATTCTTAAATAAAACACTCAATGTTGGCTTATAAATTCAAGGAATATTTGGAACACACAATAATAAAATAAGAAATCGATCAACTTACAATTTAATGGATGGGATAAGGAGAATTCATATTATTAAACCACATACAAGGACTTCAATGCTATCTAAATCTCCAATTTAGAATTAAGGAAACCAAAGTCTTAATGGAGCAGTATAAAAAGGTTTCAATTACTAAGTAAAATTTAATTTTTAAGAACCCTAGGAAGATCAAAGCTTCCTTAAGTATTGTAAGGGTTTCAACACTACCTTACACATTCCTTGTAAGGGTATTAAATTATTCAAATCCTAAAGGTGGTAGATGGGAAGTAAAGTCGCTTACGATCCAATCCAGAGAAAAAGGATATTAACCATCCTTTCAATGCAATCGAATTCCAATACTATTCCCATATCCACTAAAGAGAGAATCAAAATTCATCCCATGAAATTGGATAAGATACAAATTAATTCATGATTAGAGTGTCAGGTTCTTTTTAAGGGAAGGACTGATCTTTGCGCAACTGTCACAAGGAAGCGCCTACGCACCAGGCGCCAAGGGTGTACCCCAAGGAAAAATGCATGCAAATCCTGAACTTAAGACACTGTTCTTTTAAAATTGAGGCATCGCTTTTCTTTAATTAAATTTTATAGGAAGGGTCAAGGAACAAGGGTATCGCTCCAATCTTAGTGCACCCATAAAATTTAGTTAGATGAATCTGGTGGTGGAGGAAACGTGACTCACACCCAACACTCGCGGATCTTTAATGCAGAGTTCATCAATTCCCCAAGGACTACGAAATAAAAGGGAGATAGTCAAAAAGTCTCCTTACGATCCAGAGGTAACATTTTGGTTGAGATAAAACGAGTTAAAAAAGGGGCAACGAATGGTTACTACCACAGACCCAATCATAAGGTAAATCGTTACGGGAGAGACTCGCTCAATCGCTGGAAGAAAAATAAATCGCTGGAAGAAGAAAACCGTTTAAGGAATTCGCTACAGGAGGGACTCATTAAATCGTCGATAGAAATATAAATCGTTGGAAGAAGATAATCGCTACAGGAGAGTCTCATTCAATTGCTATAAGAAAAATAAAATGTTGGAAGAAGAAAATCGCTACAGGAGAGTCTCATTCAATCGCTGGAAGAAAAATAAAAACGTTGGAAGAAGAAAATTGCTACAGGAGAGTCTCATTCAATCGCTGGAAGAAAAATAAAAACGCGGAAAGAAGAAAATCGCTATAGGAGACGGCTCAATCAAATCACAATGATATGTTTCTACTGTCAATTTCTAATGGACATAATTGTTTCATTAATGCAGATGTGAATTCAGAGCAAGATGAAAGAATATTACCATTCTTTTGAACACCTTGAAGTTTACTTTCCCACCAAATCAATGTTGTACCTTCAAGCCGAAGAGAGGCCAATTGAATCTTTACCTCTTCTCCATCAATCTGCTAAACACAACAATAAACTTATATTTGTCAAATCCAATTATCTAATCTCTCTACATTCAGCTCATCATTATACATGGGTAAGTTAAATTTGACATCCAACTTCAACAATGGATTATTTGGAACAATCTTCTTATGAGGAGATGGAGACCGAGAAGGAGAAATAGAATGAGAAGGATGAGGAGAATACGGAGGATATTTCTTTTGTGAAGGATGGCCATCTTTATTCCTGACTTGACTTGTTCCCTCTCCTCTTCATTTTCCTTTTTTGTTGTAGAGCTCATCCACCATTTCCTTCATTAAAGTGAATGCCTCGAAGAAATCTTCTTCAAAGTTAAAAGGATTTGTCTTCCTTGGTATGGCCATCTCTCATTTTTGAGCGCTTCTCCTTGAACCAATTTCAGGATTATATACCTCGATTTTTCCTTCTCCCTTCTTTACTGTAGGCTTGGTAAGAATCCACACTCACAAACCACATCAAACCAACTTACTAGCTCTGATACCAAACTTGATCTAGATCTTTTACTTAGCTGGTTAATTACTTGTTTACTTTAAAGAGTGTGAAAACCAAGACAAAATAAATACATAAAGAGACTAAGCAATAATAATAATCAACAAAGAAATAAAAAATGACACAACGAGATGATAACAGATTTCACCCAGTGTGGGTTATGTCTTTGGTTCCGCTTCCAATGGAGTGGCCTCTTATGTTATGATGCAAATATGGAAAAATTACATCAAAGGCTTCAATCTCAAAGATGGTCTTCTACTTTTTTGTAGCACAATGGCTTCCAAAATCCTTTGAAAAACTATCTCTCCCCTTTGCTATCCATCAAGAGGGCTTAAAGAGCTCATATATCTCAATATTACAAAAGAATGTGGCTTTCAAACATAATAGTCTCGCACTCATTTACAATTGAACTATCCCCTGCCCTGGAAAACTCCCTTTGTTTAAATAACAAAGGTTGTTGGTTTTAAGTTTAGATTCGATCCAAACTTGATGGTGATCAAATATATGGTGAAAACCCATATATATATATATATATATATTGGTTATTAAACATTTTGATTTGTGCGACCATATATATTATATTGTTAATATAATATTT
>ML784660.1:388694-414794 GCA_009831015.1 Picea engelmannii | reverse complement strand
ATATATGGTACTCGATTTGTTTTCCATGCCAAATATCATTTTATTTTGGTTTTAAAACTTTATCATTGCAACCGTTTTATAACCATAACCCCTCGACCCAAATCCCAACCACCACGTGAATTTTTATTTGTTGTTTATATTGGCATATGTGGAAGTGTTTTTTATGTAAACAATTATGTGGGTGGAGGTCGTAGGGTGAAGCCCCACGAACCCCACCCCTTTTTGGATCTTCGTTATAACATCCACCTCAAATAATATATTGACAATTATCCATAACAAACTATAACAATGACCCATTGGTTAAAACTATTGATTGTTGGCACCCAAGTCGAAGGTTCAATTCCCTTTGTCGAGGATTCTAGAAGGACAAATCCTTTTTATTTGAATGGAGGGTGCCACGTGTCACAACCATATTGGTCCACATGTCATCACTAGATTGGTCCAGCTATCACCATGTCCAGTCAACACTCTACCACATCATCATCTGTCATGTCAGCTCCAGTGCCATGTCGACACACAATCAACGCCACCTTGATGCAACATCAACTGCTAGCTCAGATGGCACATCATGCCTTTGTCACGTGTCAACTTCTCAATCTGACACATGTTTTTTATGACTACCACTTGTCACTTCGTACGACTGCCACATGTCCTCCTATGGGACTTCCACGTGTCACCTTTGTACTTCCTTTTGTCATATTTGAAAAAACTTCAGAACATGGTATCTTTCTCATATGAAGACCGTTTGAGCCTATTCAAGCACTACCGGAAATATCTTGTCAATCTCTTTGTGATGACAAAATTTGCATCAAGTTTTGAGACCTTTGAATATTGAGGTATTTTGGACCCTCTTGGATCAGGGAGTCAACCTTCAAGTGAGAAGGAGGAGCTAGCCCCTTCTAGTTATGTCACGAGACCCAGTTGGTATGAGATGACATTGATGGATTCTGAGGATCATGTGGAGGTTCCTCAGAACACAAATAGGGAAAGCAGTCCTACAAAGAATTGTCCATACTTCAGGGTATCGATGTGTAGCATCATCGATTCTAAGACTTCAAGTGTTCATGGAGAAACAAACCAACAAGGATGGAGGGATGCCAATTTGAAAGATGATGTGTGCAAAATTGTGCCAGGGTTGGAGGGAGAACCAGTTCTGGATGGCTCTTTGATGTGTACCTTCCTCTCTAAGAGGGAGTGTTGATGTTTGTAGCATAAAAAAGGTACTTCCACATTGGTTTTGTGTCTAACATGTGGAATTTTTCATTCATACCTCTCAAGACTTAGGAAATTCACTTTAGTAAAGAGAAATCCTTTTTATAATTAATTGAGTTTAATTTAAGGAAATGCCTAAGCTTTTGGCATTAGTGAATTAAATTAAATATTAGCTATTGATCTCAAGTGCTGGTGAGATCTGATCTCAGCCATTGATCACTTTGGAGATCTAGGGTTTTGGATTTAGAGTAAACTCAACATTATAAAAGGTGGCTAAGGTGAGAGGAGGAGACACACACATAGTGAGATAGTGAGATCTCATTGATTGGGTGGAGGGATTTCATCCAAGTGTGTAGGGTTCGAGGAAGGGGGAAATGGGAAACAGAGGAGTAGTGACCAACAAGATCGAAAGACATATCTTGAGGTGTGGTCAATTATTTTGATGTTTGTATTTTTCCTCAAAGGGGCCATTTCCCCAAGACGGGAGCCCTTGTAAGATTGGATTCATTTACAATTAAAAGATGATTTGAAGGGAAGAATATGTGTGCATAACTATGGTTTTCTATTTATTTCTTCCATTATTTTATTTCTTTAAATCGTTAAAACCCAATTGTGCTTTTATTCAGTAAATCTGCAATACTTTTCAACAAGGTATTTACTAGGAATTAATTGCCAAGGTGTTGAGTTAGTAAAATTAACACCTTTAGAACTATGAGATCCTTGTCCCTTTAGGATTGTGTCCTTATCTGTAGCATTATCAAACAAAAAATTGTAAAAACCCCTTTATAGTGGAGAGATCTTGGTGTAAAACCCCCTTTGTAATGGGGAGATGTAATTACAACATGATAAATGTACACAAATATATAGAGTACCTTACAACTAACAAATGGGTTATTATAGAATTCTCTAATACCCAGATGGTGATTCGACATTTTAAATCTTGGTTTAACTCTCTTTAACATTGTTGGCATAAATAAAAAGAAATGTGTAGTGGCTAGATGCTAATAGTTGTGGACATGTGTGCTTCAACATGTTATGTGGTCATTGGATTCAATTTTTTTTTTGGTATGGGGGAAAAGTTTATAAGAGGGTCAAAAATAAGTAGCATATTCCAACCACCTTGTCTAGAGTTTAAGATGTATGCAAATTCTTGTGTCCCCTATTAGCCTTTAGGGTCTTGATAGATTTGCATGACTTTATTAGTTTGAGAAAATATTCATGGAGGTATTTCAAATCTTGGTTTAACTCCTTTTGATAACATCTAAATTTTATTATGCATATAGTTAACATGATCCAAAAATATTTATGTGGTGTCTTATATCGTTGATATAACACAATTATGATCCACATGCAATTATTTTAGCCTGCACATGAAAATATTTGAGCCCCTAGTGACAAGAGAATTAAAACACAAACAAAGAGATTTTCAAACAAAGAGAACCTAGGTTGAAAATTGAGAGGTGAATCCAAAAAATTAGGATCGTAAATATACATGAAAGACCATTTCATTGTACAATAAGAGAGAATGCAAAATGAAAAAGTTAAATTGCGTATATACTTTGTATAATGATCCAAAATAATATACATGTTTTAAAAAAAAAAATGGATTTTGAAATGAAACACTCTCATGAAAACAATAAAAGCCTCAAAATACAATAAAATAAGTCTACCAAGAAATTTTCAAGCAACCTGCAACCTTAAGAATATGAATTTCTCCTTTATAATATAATATTATTATAATAGGAAAGCTCTTTGTAGTCTTGATTTTATTTATAATTAGGTTTGCAATTTTTAACTATTAGGTTATAAATAATATAAAAGTTTTAAATAATTATGAATTTTTTTTTTTATAAATATTATAGTGCTTTATAATATAAAAGTTCTTTGTCGTCTTTTAGAATTTTTTTTATAATTAGGTTGGTAATTTTTAATTATTAAATTAAATAACATAATAGTTTTAAATAACTATGAAAAAGAAAAAAATTATAGATATTAAGTGCTTTATAATATGAAAGCTCTTTGTGCCCCTTTAGATTTATAATTAGGTTGGCAATTTTTAATATTGGAATAATTAACACAAAAGTTTTAAATATTATAAAAAAAATTATAGATATTAAAGTGCTTTATAATATGAAAGTTATTTGTGTTCTTTAAGATTTTTTTTTTTTATAATTAGGTTGGTAATTTTTAATTACTAGGCTAAATAACACAAAAGTTTTAAATAACTATGGAACGTTGTGTCCGAAATTGAACTCTGAACTGTAGTTTTGACCATCCGTGTGTAGTAAGAGAATAAAATTACTTAGATGTAAGTTTTGAATCGGCGAAAGTGTAATTTTGGAAATATTTTCGCTGGTAGTTGTCAGAATGGATGAAATTGCATACAAATTTTAGATGATAATTTTGAATAGATGAAAGTGTAATTTTGTAAATATCAATTTTAATGAGAATAACAAGTTTTGTGGATTTTCTATTGAAATATTTTTTTTATATTTATATTTAAATTTAAATTAGTTATAATTTTAATAATTTTTTTAATTATTAAAATGAGATCATAATAAAGTTAGAGTTACTATTGCATTGAAAGTAATGAAAGATATACCCCGGATGGGGTGTTAGTGCCGGCTACTTGGCAGGAGGAGGAGGAGAGGACAGGCCAGCGCGGCTAGGGACCATGTGTCGGGCTCGTGCCAAGACCCGCCGCCTAAACCATGCATTTATTTGCTTTTACGACGTCCGCTGCACCATTAACGCTGGTGTGCCCGACTCCCATTGTTGTCTCCTCCATGGCTTCTCTGTTTGCAGGCGACTTTAACCCCCGCATGCGACCCGACCCTCTTATCCCTCAACCGCCCAGACCTGGCTCACTCTGATTTTCTTCCTTCATGGTGCTCACCGCCTTCGGACTTCTCCAAGCTCTCCATGTCCATCCGGGACATTCTCTTCAGTTTTGCCTTCCCTGCGAGCTCAAAATGTCGTGACAAAGAGGGAGGCCAAGGAGAGGATCTCCATGGCATCTTCCTCGGCCCCGTGTTTCTGTTTCTCCCCCTGGCTCTCTCTCAACGCACTCCTCGCATCCTTCGCAGCCCGAGCTGGAACCTCTCGCATCCTCCACCCCGCCTGCCTCTCGATTCGAATGTCTTCTCATCGCCGATATCTCGCTGGGATCTCTCTCACGATTTCCCGCAGTTCCTCCGAATTCCCTAGCCAGCGGGCCTTCTTTTGCATCGGTAGCCTGCTCCTCCTGCCCACTCTTGGAGGCGCCACCCTTTCTTCGGAATGCCCAGCACAGGACGCACTCGTCCACCGATTCCATCCCTGACTCGTAGTTGCAGGACAGTCTGACCATCCTCTATGAGCTGGTTTTTGAGCTCCGGCAAGGATTGGAGGACCTCCATTTCCGACTGCAGCTTCTGGATGAGAAAACTTCGACTCTCCTTAAGATCCTTTCAACCTTCCAGGAAGCTTTCCACTCTACTCCAGAAGCCGCGGCAGCAACAGAGATGCCCCATGCAGAGGCCGTCGACAAGAATGAACAGGTGCAACAACGAGAAGGTGGCGACTTGGTGCAGGTCACGCACGGGGACACGGAGGTTGCGGAAGCTATGGGCATCCACGCGCACAATCCACCCGGAGTCACTCTGCCAGCTGCCAACCTGGAAGGGGGCAACTTGGCTGCTGACATGCAAATGGAAGGGAAAGGGACGCCCATCAAAGAGGAACCTTGGGACGCGGCCTACCAAGCCACCTGACCAGGTTATTTGCCAAGTGTCTAACCCCTCTGGGGATCTGATCTTTTTACTAGTTTATTTTCTTAGCCGTAGCCTAGTCAGATTAGCTCTGTTTATCTAAGACTGTCAGAATGTAAATAGCTAGACTTAGCCGGCTGGCTGAACTGATTTCTCCTTTCTTAAGGCAGTTCAGTAACTACAACACGATTGTTTTCAAACTTTTATAACTCTGATCTGGATTTTGAAGGCCCTTTATATATAAAATCTCTTACTTACAAAAAAAAATGAAAAAGTAATGAAAGATATTTATATTTTAAATAGATATATTAATTTGTAAATAATTTGTAACAACAAAGAATTTTTTTTAATCAAATTTAAAATTCTTTTAACCAAATTGTGATTATGGAAAAATTCTTTTCCTACTAATTCTTTTAATCACAATTAGAATTCTTTTAACCAAATTGTGATTAGGGAAAAATTCTTTTCATACCAAATTAATTTTACAAAGGCTTTTTTGGAACGGTTCTAATTAATGTGATTATCGTAGCCTTACAACGTTTCTTGAACCTATGATAAATTCTATGTATTTTTTTAAGAATTCATGTGTTATTATTGCAATTGCAGTAGAGTACAAGGGAGATTGAAAATTTCTTGAAAGAGGTTTAGATAATGATAAGCAAACGCCAAGAAAATCAAGCACCTTCTTCAAAACAGAGGGTGTCCAGGGTTTAAGGGGTGTGGGAAAACAGGGTTTGACAATGGTGAGGAGGATACCAAGTGTTAGAATTGTGTTAGAATTGATGTTTATCTTAAATCCTATTTATTAGAAAGTTGGTAGATGAGTTGTTACTTAGCTGGATTTGTTGTGTATCATATAAATGTGAGAATAATCTGTTGGTAGCTTTTTGGTTCTTTTCTGGTTATTTTTTCAGTTTGATTTTTCCCGAAATCTTGTGAGGAATAGTTGTATCTGTTGATTTAAGTGGTTAAGTCTGTATAATCAGAGTGTCTTAAAAGTTTTTCACCATTCTAAATCCATTTATGTATTCATAAATATAATTTAAACAACAAAAATAGTGATTTTGTCCAAATTTACATGAAGCAAATAAAAAAAAATGATAAAACGTTTAGCCAAACCAGTTCTGTTTGTTTTGTTGTGAGTGTTTCGTTTGTCCTGTTTGTTGTTATGAGTTGATTTGAAAATTTTAGCGTGAGAGAAGAGGGCTGCCAGTCTTGCCATTGCCGTGAGCCTCAAAGCAGTGGAGCTTGCCGGTGCCGTGGACCTCTGAAGGATAGATCAGAGGGAGATTCACAAAGGCGTAGTCGAACTGGAGCCTGTTCAATTTCGATTAAATTGAGGTCCCTGTTCAATTTACACAGCAAAATCATACTCCTTTTCCGTCACAGTCGGTTTTGGGAACTGCCACTAACAACCTCAGTGACTTAATGGCACTGAAGCTCACCCTCCTGGCAAAATAAAAAGAAATATCCCATTTGCATATCTATGGAGATTCACAAATTGTCATAAATTGGATGACCAAAAAAACGCGTTGCACAATTACACACTTTGGTCTATATACATTGATATTATGAGACTCTCAAGTTCTTTACACATCGATTATTCTATTCTCATGTATACAGGAAACAAAACCAGGGAGATGACGAACTCTCAAAAGATGGAGTGGAGATGGCGAGGGGAACATGGAAAATCTGGGAAAAGAGTTCGAACTCTATCCAAGAATATCTTCTGTACCCTGGATTCTAAATCTGATTGGTTCCCCAAGTTTTTGAAGTTTAAAGTTTCCTTTTATAATTATGATCATATAATTATGATCATATAAGTTCTTGATCCAAGGAGAAAATTGAATACTCAGACCACTATTTTTTAATCCTCTATATTATATTATATTCTATTTCCCACACTGGCCACATTTTGAAGAAATTATACCAAATTTGGTCCTCCTCAAACCAGAGAGATGATAGCTTCCTATTTTTTTTTAATGTCTCTTCAATTCCCTATGCATCCTTTTGACGACTTAAGAGCTTCCTGAATTCTCTTTGGCATCTACATATGTAACTTTTTTTCATATGTAATAAAATTACCAGCATTATGTTTGTAATTTTGTTTGCTAAATGGATTGTTAAAAAAATTGATGTGAAACCAGTTTTTTTTTTTTAATAAATAAAAAATAATTTTGTTTTAGTAAATGTTTATCAAATAATTTTAACAAAATTATTAAAAAAATAAATATTTTTCCAATATATAATCAAATAATCAAACTAAATTTCAATTTACAAAGTACAGACAAAATTTTATTTTATAAATTATTAAATTTTAAAAATAAAAATAAAAATAAAATAGATATAGTATTTTTAAACTTGGGAATTGTAAAGAACATTAAAAATTTACATTTTCATTAAAACAAAAATATAAATGTGAAATATTTTAACATTAATATTATTTAAAAGATATTATTAATTTACAATTTAATCTATAATAAGTTTGATAATATAATTTTTTATGAATAAAATATAATTATTATTTTTAATAAAATTATTGTTAAATTAAAAGAAAATTTTTTATAAAAATAAATTTGTTTATATATGATTTTTTATTTAAATTGTTATTAAAAATCAAAAATAAATTTATGAAATAAATATTTGTAAATATAATTAAGACTTAGATAAATATAATTTGTAATAATATTATAACATTTTCAAGATAAGGCTGAATACATTAACAACACATGACAACCTTTATATATATATATATATATATATATACACAGTGACAGGCTTCATGCTTATAAAATCTTGCCATAAAAATATAACATTTGATGCAGGAACATATACAGTGACATCTATCCAGTTAAAGCAGTGACATCTATCCTCACCAAAATAGAAATAGTTGTATATATACACTCACAACTTTACGTTAACAACTTTTATACTATGCCGTTTTTACTCTACTATTTTGCTTGAATAGGCGATTAAATTCTAACAACTTTTATTCTCTGTCGTTTTTACTCTACTATTTTGCTTGAATAGGCTATTAAATTCTGGCTGAAGATATTTTGCTTGATCAAGACTAGTTATAGCCAAAAATAAACAAAATTTAAAAATATAATAGTTCTTCAAAACATTTATTTTCGTCCATTTCACTCAAACCAAACCAAGACACACCATTTCGATCTTTCTATTAATGGAACTCTTCACTCCCTCCGTTGTTTCATTGATTGTTGCCAAATCTCACCAAGACATTGATTCCGCATGTGATCCACCGACACCGTTGAAGAAAAAGGCACGACCATTGAAAGATGCATCGCAAATAATATAATTTGTTTTTCTTACCAGATCAAACATGACGTCCACTCCCACTCGCTCAAGAGTGGGAAACCTCTCGAGCACCTTATGAAGGAGATCAACCCTCTGTCTTTCCCTTTCAGACAGCAACCAGTTCATGATGTACAGCGCCTTCAATGTTTTAAAGGTCCCCACTTTCTCCAAAAACCTATCAGCCCAAAAATTGAATGGCTTCCCAAGCAAATCCAAGTGCAATTCAACAATATTACCTTCCCACTGATTTTCAATTAGAAGGACCGAATATGAAAGTTCGTGAAAAATGTATCATCGGTCCCTGTACGGTTCAGTAGCATGAAACAACTCCAGAGTTCTAAGTTTCGGACAGTTCATCGTAAAAGCTTCCACCTCCACCTCACATATAGATAACCGTTTAAGGTTGGGAGCGGAGATAACAGGCTTCGTTAGGCCAACGCAGTGCAATATGCTAAGACTCTCAAGAAACGGGGTATGAGAGATAAAGCGGGATAAAGATTCATCTGTGAATTCCATGCCTAGGAAGGAGCAAGTAATGAGATGGTTGAATCCAGAGAAATGGGACGGAAGATGCGTGAGAATGTAATTGTAGAGCTTGAGTGTAGTGAGACGAGTACACGAGAAAATGGCAGGAGGTAGGATTTCCTTTACCGAGGAAGCACAGAGAGTCAAGCTTTGAACGTTCTTAGAGGCTGCGTACCGCACCCATTGCCATACGCTTTGACTAGTAAAATGCCAGGTACTAGGGTAGTAGCCAAATCCGGAGATGTAGTTGGTCAAATGAAAAGCCTCCAGATCTGACGAATGCAACAGCAGGAGGTGGAAGATTATTTTCTCCGCCGTTGCAAGAGAGAGTGGATCTGGATATATCAAGTTGGCATTGCTCAGAAGGAGCAAGGGAGAGAGAGTGAGTCGGGGAATTTGAGCGTAGAGGAACCTCCATCTCTTCGATAGAACGGAGCATCTGACGGCCTCCTTAATTGGAATTTTAGAAAGAATGAGACCAAGCAATGCCTCTGGAAGTGTAGAAAGCATATCTGCAACAGCGGGCATGAGGATAATATTTTACAAATGTTAAGAAAGGTAAACGAATAAAGGGAAAATGAAGATGTGAGAGGAGGTAGAAATGAAAGAAGTTGCAACTGGCCAGAAGGAAAGTTCAGAGTCGTTTGCTGATAATGCATACGATTTTATAGAAAGACGATGCTTTCTCGGGAAGAGGATGGAATCAATTTCTAACTGATCACAGCATAATGAATATGCGGTGGTGGCCCGCTCGCTATGTGAACTTCACGCGAGATATACAGATAATGTGGGCTGCTTTTCAAACATCAACATTATATCAGTGAAAATGGATATGTTTGGTTTGCCGCCGCCACCGTAGCACATACTCATTAAAGTTGTATGATAAAGATTGTACAAGTCTCGATTCCTTTAATTGATTCATTAAGTAATTCATGTTCTGATCTTATCTTAGTCTCAAGTATTTATGTGTCAGGTTGACAGGGTACATTAATATATTATTAATAGTTTACTTTTTTTATTATTCTATTTCACAATATGTTGGTCGTTAATTAGTAGTAATAATAATAATATTTAAGTAAAAGGTAATTGATGGTGAAAAATGTTGAGCATATCAACCACATTTTACTGGTTATTGTTAATTCTATATAATATGATACACTATTTTTTTTAGATTATATTAATCATCGTTTTCTAATATTTTCTTATATACCAATAAGATAATTAAACAGTGTTTATTTATATCTTCTTATCTGCAAACAAGATACAAGATAAGATAATTAAACAGCAGATGTTCCACAGTGATATTCAAAAGTTCAAATTTCGTGATTACAAAATTAAATGTTATGATTATGTTTAAATTTACATAAGCTGGTAAATTTCACTTAGCCTTGCCTGCAATGAAACAATGATAATAATTATAATGCATATAAACGTCTAACCGCAACCATATGGACATTCACATTGAATGAATGTGATGGAGGATTGAGACTCACCAGATTTGAGAGGATCTTCAATCATTACAGATGACGTCCTTTCAACTCTCTTATGCTCTCAAGATAATCACTGGAGCGCCGCCCTTTCAACTCTCTTTATGCTCTCAAGATAATCACGTGACCGCCAAGCCCCTTTGTGAAAGACACGTGAGCCCAAGCTCAACCTCTTTTCAAGACAAGCCGTGAATAAGTGAATCGGTAGGCTGGCCAATATCCAGCCTAGCCGTGAACAAATGAATCAGTATGGTGGCCAATATCCAGTTTGCTATCTGAGTTTTAACTAAATGAAATAAAAGGTAAAATAATTTTTTTTATTATTTTTAATTATTTTTATTTTTTATTTAATATTTTATTTAAAAATTATTATTAATAATTAATTTCAATTTATTAAACATAATTTCTATCATTTTATATTAATATATTTCAGCATTCTTTTACAACATATTACATTGTAATAACATATTACATTGTAATATGTTATAACATATTACACTAATTGAAAATCAACTTTTATGGAATATAAATAGATTACAATGAGGAAATAAGAATTATAATAAATTTTTGCTATTAAATTAAATTGTATGTAAAAATAATAATTATTCTAGGTCTATATTAACTTACATATATTAAGTATTGAGAGAGTTTAAATCTTTTAAATTAAAAAACTAAAAAAAAATCACTATATCATCACTTTAAAATTAATGTAAATACTTGATATCCGTGAATTATGTCATTGCTAAAATCAATCAATTGTCTAATACTTTAATTCATTTTTCAATGTATCATTGAAAACCTAAAATCAATCAATTGTCTAATACTTTAATTCATTTTTCAATGTATCATTGAAAACCTAAAATCAATCAATTGTCTAATACTTTAATTCATTTTTCAATGTATCATTGAAAATCTAAAATCAATCAATTGTCTAATACTTTAATTCATTTTTCAATGTATCATTGAAAACCTAAAATGTAGTCCAAGAGTAAAAATCTACTTTGACTAATTTCAATTATGTTCTTATCAATTAAAATGGATTAGTTCATTGCTCAATACATGGGATCTAGTTAAGATTGGATGTTTGAATGCTTGTGAGTGTTGAACCCACAAATTTGAAGTGGATGGTGTATTGGAACTTGGTTTTGAAGATATAATCTTGTCACCATTAATTTACTTGGGCTGAGGTGTCTTATATCTTTCAATAAGAATAAGGAGTCAACACAAATAAGGAGTCAACACATGTCTAACACAATGCACCATACTTTCACCAAATTTGTTTCCAAAATGGTTGCACATCAAATTATATTAAGGGATCCCACTCAAGTTAATCATTTTAAATATGGATTGTGCTTTTGTAGGGATTTTTAGTGATATCAAGTACACTAAAAGAGAATTGATCTTTAAATGTTTTTATCTATTATTATTTTGTGGATAGAATTTACTGTTTATATTTGGTTTTGGTATAATAATGTTTGGACTGATTTACACTAAAATGACTCTAATAATAATATAATAATAATATACATGTAGCTTCATTTGCATAGAGATTGAGCCAAAAGCGATCCTGTCAACCATAGCTAGAGTTGTATAATCTAGTTTTGGTATAATAATGTTTGGACTGATTTACACTAAAATGACTCTAATAATAATATGCATGTAGCTTCATTTGCATAGAGATTGAGCCAAGAACGATCTTGTCAACCATAGCTAGAGTTGTATAATCTAGTTGTATAGAGATTAAGCTAAGAGATGTTTTTTCAAGCATTAGACATCAAAACTAGATATTTACTAGATGATATTTTATATAGATATGTTTGACAACATTTTCAATGCAAAAGGTAGAGATTAAAATAATTTGGGCTTTTACTTCTTGTTGTTCCATGCATCTATCTACATAAGTCTTTTACTTATTGAGTTGATTGCAAAAGAGTGTGTAAGTAAGAATTATGTAACAATTGTCATTTTTCTTTATGGCTAGGTGATTATGCCTTGGTGCATTTTTAAGGATTCATGACAAAAAAAATCAAGGTGATATGTTAAGATTGAATCTCTTTTCATAATTGGTATGTTTGTTGATTGCTCATATTTGAAGTTTTATAGTTTGTAATTCATATAAATGACATGATCTTAAAACTTTACTCTCCAATATTTATACTCATTTTTTAATAAAAGACTAATGTTTTTATTTTTTATTTTAAGTTTATAATTGATTAATGTTTTTATTGTTGATTTTAAGTTTATAATTAATTTAAAGTAAAAAATTACATTAATAGTAATAATAGTAATAGTCTTAACTAAAACATCTATTAATATTAATAGTTTTAACTTTCACAATTAAAATCAATAAACTCCTATATTAATATTGCAATCTAAAACTAAAACACCTTATAAATAGTGTTTTGTATCTATTAATAAAAATAAAAATCCAACAAATATTTATCATATTAATAAAAATAACAAACCATATTTATAATAGTAAATTATGAATGGTTTAATACCTCACATAATGTTTAAATCATTACTTTTTAAATATTATGCCCATTAATATATTTACCTTATAAACATAAACCATTGCAACATATGGTTAAATCATTATATTTTTAAAAATATTATATTCATTAATATATTTTCCTACAAATACGTATCATTGAATTACATTATGTAATTCATTATCCTTTAAATATTACGCCCATTAGTATATTCGTCTAGAAACATATATCACTGAATTACATAACACTTTACATCGTATCACCTTCCTCTCACACCATTCGCGTAAGAATATACTCTGCAACATAATAGTAAAAAATCGAAACATATCGATCCAATTTTCTAACATATCGACCCACTTGTTTGAAAAAATATACCACGGTTTCCGTGATTCAAAAGAGTGTAGTCACGATAGTAAAACTCTATGCTACATGGTTCCTAAGTTTGAAGATGGTTGGCGTGGAAATGGTGGATTCATCATTGGTTTCAAATTAATATCTTTGCCTTCACTTTGGGCTTTATAAAATACTAAAATAATTAAAACAATTAATTATAGATTATGGATGTAATTTATAATAATATTATAATATTGGGAGTTAATTAATAAGATTAATTACGAAAGGCGTATACCTATTGACAATGAGCACATTTAATAGGGTTTTAGTGTTTAATCAGTTTTGTATGGACAAGATTAAATATTGATGGAATATTCTTAGTCGTCCCAATAAATCAATGGTTGAGATTTCAACCACTAACTTCCTCACTATTATAAAGGCATCAGTTTACATGTTTATTTTTTTACTTTTACTTGATCATATTTAAAATTTACTATGATGGCTCGTTGATTGCCACGTCTGAGTGATTAACAACAATTAAAATTTTGTTACAAAGTGGAGCGTTTCATTTTCTAAACCACGTTTAATTACCAGGTAATTTAGCCACTTTTTTTTAGATACAGTCCACCTCCAAACCGTTTCTGTTCACGTCCGTTCATATTTCCAAAGGTTTAAAGAATAAGATTAACACGTTTACTGTACCGCAACGTTTAAAAAATAACACGTTTGTAATGAAAGACACACCGAACGCTCCAGAAATGTTTGTAAGCACAACAAATGAACTGATATATATATAGAGAAACAATTTGATCGAGAGTCAATGCCTGGTGCATTCATTCGAGGCCTTAAAAAAAACAAAAATCCACCACGCGTAGGCATGGCATTTGATGAAATGTCAGCGTTTATTGTTTTTACAATAGATCATTTTGACCTTCGAATTTTACTACAGGGTTTTTACTGCTTTTAGAATTTTATAGTCGATACCTTTCGGCGTTCTCCAGCTGCGATTTAGAGGCTGTGCTAGTTACAAATAACTCGTTAAATATCAATTTTGAAGAGTAAACAATAGACATTGAGTCAACTCAAGGAAATAAGGTTATCTCTCTTTTTTCACGTTCACATATTCTATTTCACTAACATTATCAAACATGTTGATTCATAATTATTTTATTGGAGTCATATTGCTATGTGAATTTGCCTATTAAATTGCATGACATGGTTATACCTATTAAATTTTATGACATGGTTGTGATTATTATTTCAACACATTGGCGGGTCTCTCGACCACTTAGCATGTAATTCATGGCACCCACACCAATACAATAGATAATGGGAAGATTGACACATAACTAAGAATTGAACGCAATCTCTTACAAATCCACCAATCTTGTACATGTTTAGTCACACTCATCATAAAGATGATGCATATTTTTTCTTTGTTTCACATAAAATTATTGAATGATTATGTTTGGGATTGAAAATATAATAATCTTGGTGAAATTTTTTAACTTGTATATTCTTGATTAAGTTTACATATGAACTTGCACACAATGAATCCTCGAAACATCACAAAACCTAAAATTGTGATTACAACAATTAAAATTGTGATTTTAATCATTCAATTTATAAAATCATCAAATAATCACTCCTTTGTTATCCAAAATAATCATTCCCAACCTCTTTTATTCCATGAATCTTTATATACCACACTCTTTCACTTTCTTCTTTTTATTTCTAGCAACATTAACATCAATATGACGATACTTTGCAAATATTTTGAGAATATCTCATAGCTCTCTTTCCCTCTACCTCATCCCAAGCCCAAGATCAAGGTGACATATCCTTTGTAGCAATAATACTTGAAACATCATTTTTGAAGTCGGGTAGGATTCTTAAGAAAGCTAGGGAGGCGTAGTTTTTATTATCATCAAACTTATGCATTAGAGATTATGCTCTAACATCCCACTCTTTCATGCATTTTTGCATGGTTTGAGAGTAAAGTGAACAATCAATATCCTCAATACAAATAACATACTTGGTTGTCTCAATGAGCAGTTTCCTTTAGTTTCGTGTTTCTATGGATCTTGGGAAGTTCCAAATCATAAACATTTTAAACTAAATAATAAACAATGGATGCACTCATGCTAGATTGTAATATTCTTAGAGGCCTATAACACAAGTAGGGTCTATTCATTGTGTTTATAGTATTTATATAGAATTAACACCTTTCAACAAAGACTCTAAGATCCACTACAATTTCTTATTTTCTAATGAGATCTTAAATGAACATGACTCTCATGGTTAAGCGAGACTAGGGTATGCTCAAAATATAAATATAAATTCCAGAGCTCATGCATCATATGGATACATAGATTGCATCCTCTCTTATATGGGTGTTTACCAAAATGTTTGATTTTGTGATTGTGTCTAAAGTTTTATATTGTCATTTTTAACACTTTGAAATTCGTCCAAAGAAAATGTGGCTCAATGGAGATGGATATTTATTATTATTAATATGTATATATAACCCATCAAAATGCTATATTTGAAATTACAAAGTATGTTTATTATTATTTTTTATTGAAATTTCAACTTATATATCTAGTTGTTCATTAAATTTTAACATTTTAAATAATTGGAATGACAATATTTTATTAGAATATTTTTTTGAAGTGTGCACCTAGATTACTCTTGTCAATTGAAGTACAACTATTTTTTCAACCTTTTTTCATGAAATAGTTGAATGAATATATACCCTTCAACTTGAAATTAAGAGCAACGCTTCAAATTTGATCATTGCTTCGATATCTTATAAAATTCAAATGAAGAGTGGCATTTGGATATGAGTTATTAGGTGATACCTCTAAGAGGGAGATACAGTAAATGTTGTTGATAGCAACAGGTTAGATGGTCTCTGATTTGAGACATGGAGTAGGTTGTTTAGATGAGGAGTTGTGGACTATTGCAACTTGGTGGTGTGGCGAGTTGGAAGTTTTGATGGATTTACAGAGAGCTTGATTCACAACACTATGTTGTGTGGCGGGTTTCCAACTCTGAGAATGGACTTCCAGTGGTTTGTCATAATGAGTTGTGATGGTTGCAACGCGGGTGCTTTGGCACAGACGAGATAGCTTTGTTTGGAAGACAGTTTAATGAGATAGAATCTTCAATGGGTTCGAGAGTTGCATGCTTGACAGTGAGTCGAAGTGAGACAATGTATGAGGTATTTGACCCAGGAGGATGAGGACACTTGCAGAGATGAGTTGCAGAGGTCTATAATGAACTAGATTGTGTGTCCATCCACAGTTTGGGACTGTTCAAAGAGAGGACATAGGTTCAGTTACAACGTGTTCATAGACACAAAGAGTCTTGTGACTTGGATGATGGACTTGGAAAGAAGTTCATTGGATGATCGTAACTCAGGTAAGAAGGATGCTTGCCTTGGAGGATTACATGTTTCTTATACAATGGGAACCATTGACACATGACAGGGGCACAAAATTTGTTCAATAGATTCACAGTGTCTGACATAGGTATGTATGAGGATCTTGGTATGAAGACCATGCATGCAGTACAATGATCTAGAGTAGTGTTATTCTGAATGGACTCAGGGGATGTGTTGCGAGTGGAAAATGTGTTATGGGTGACAAAAGTGTGTTTTGAGCGTCGATGATTGAGGAGTAGAGCTATGTAGTGTTGTTCTGGGATGGTCATGTGTTATTGGATGCACAAAGGATCTAGATTAGGCACAAAAATGGTCCTGGAGTTAGAGAGGGAAACATGTATAGGCAGAAGGGCTAGCCTATGCAAACCATGACCTACAGTAGCAGAGTGACAATGCACAAAGAGAAAGTAACTTTGAAGGTTGAAAAAACTTAGAGGGAGCTTGACCTCAGAGAGAATAAGTGGATTAAGAGGGAGTCCAACTTCAGAGGGAGTCAAGAGGCTCATAGGAAGAGTCAATTATTCAGTGGGATCCAACCTTCAAGTTCATATGGGAGAGAGGCATCTTCCAACACTGTCAAAAGAGTGTCATGGCCAGGGAGTATTTTCAGGAGAGGGAGGCTTCTAGAAGAAATGTGTCTTCCAGGGAGGGATCATGCTAGACATCAGGAATTTCCTCAGTAATAGAGGGAGCACCTAATTAGGTGGATTGGAGAGAAATTATGGTAACAGATCTAGTGTGGGAGACAAAGATACTTCCAGGTGGTCGTGGAGTGGTGAGAATTGTTACACGCAAAAATTACTCACTTCAATGATGACCTATTGTCGTCATTACAAGTGTCGCATTTTTGACCGCAAGTGTCACAAACATAATATTGTCATCTTTCCTATGTCATGTCTCTAATGACATCACAGGGACACTTAAGACACCTTCAAAGACTGGTTTAAGAAGGAGAAATCATTTGACAAAGAGTACAAAGATTTTACCATGGAAAAGACCACTTAAAAATGATTTTTGAAGTGAAACGCTCCCCTATCCATTGTCAAGGAGTGCCAATGCTCCCTACCCTTCTTTGGGGGAGTGTTGCAACACTCTAGACACCATTCTAGAGGAGCGCTAGGCTTTTTTTAGGAAATTTTGGGTAACACTCCCCTACCCACTGTCAGGGAGTGCTAGCGCTCCCTACCCTTCTTTAGAGGAGGGTTCCAATGCTCTATGCCCCATTCTAAGGGAGCGTTGGCCTGTTTGAGGAAATCTTGGGTTGTTGAGGAAAATCAGGGAAAAATCCCCTTCATCCTGGAAATCAGTTGGATTCGAATATGAGGTCAAGGCTGGATCTTAGGGAGGATCCACAACTGAAGGAGAAAGATCCTCAACCTATCCCAAGAATCTCTAAGGTGGTTGGGTCTCTCCAAGCTTATATAAGGAGGCCTTCTCATGGAAAAAAAATATATGGAGAAATAGAGGAATACCTAACTTATGATCTCATAAGGAAGGAAGAGACATTGAAGGCATCAAACTTATGATCTCATAAGGGAGATAATCAATGAAGCATAGTCATTTTTTTTGTGGATTATTTGAGCAAAGGGTTGGACAAGGAGAGATGGGAGAGGTAGTTGCATCTTCATCAAAGGTCTGTAAGTATCTCTATTGAGTTCTCATTAATACATATGTGCTTGGCCTATTTCTTTCAAGGTTGTGTTTATCTACATGAACTTGTCTTTAATGGATAGATCTAGTTTCAAGCTAATCATAGTAGAATAGGAAGTGTGTTCTGTCTTTGATTGGATTGCAGGACTTGTTGAGGAGCTTGGAGATCAGAGCTCAACTTGGACTGTGCGAGGACAAACATCGTAAAAAAGGTACATCTTCTTCTTCTTCTCTATACATTAGTTTAGCTAGGTTTAAAAGGATGTCAGTGACCAACGTTAGCACCTTTCTGTCTTGGTCTTAGGAATCTAGAGCCCAAGAGGGGATTCACCTGTCTGCAGGGGAATTCCCCTGTAACAGAAATTGGCGACCCCACTGGGGAGATCGAAGCTTTCATTTTTGGTTTCCTTCTTAGGTCTTGTTTTGGCCTTTGCTCACTTTTAGATCTTATTCATGCTGTGTTTTTTATTCTTAGTTGTGTTGTTGGCTCTTGGATTCATCCCATACACACTGCATTTCATATTTTTCTTAACTTTTTTTTATTTCTAGGCATTTTTCTGAATTTTGGGAGGATATCGCTCCTCTGCCTCTGCAACCAGAGCACTAGCACTCCCTTGCAGGCTCCCACAGAGCGTTGCAACACTTTGGTGCCCTTGACACCAGAGCGCTACTCTTTTTCTGCTAAAAAATCTTTTGGGAGTTGATCTCTGAGTACAATTTTTTGTTGATTCATCTGCTCAAGGTTATCATCATCTCAGTGTGTCTTTGTTTTAGCCTCCAACATTTTGATTTCTAAGAATTCATGATGTTTTGTTTGGATTTTTGACATTTTTTCTTCCTTACTTTGAGTCACTCTTCTTCTTTGAAGATTTTGAGTCAATCTACTGCTTTCTCATTTATCTGATTGGACGAAAGTTGTTGTAAGGAATTCAAGGATCTATGCATTGTTCCATTTGATCTTTGAGGTCATTTTCCCAACAAATTCCTAGTTTTTCATCATCCATTAACCTTCTCCTACCTTCACTAGCAATTTCACCAATTTTCATGCATTCTGGGTGAGTTTTTGCAATTTTTTGCTCTTTTTCTGAGTTTCTGGGAGGACTAGCACCCCCCCCAGGCCACACTAGAGTGTCGACACTCCCCTACAGGTTTTTAGGGAGTGTTGCAATACTCTGTACCCTTGTGTTAGGGAGCGTTAGTCTCATTTTTGAGAGTTTTTTGCCTTCTTCTGTTGAGTCTTTTGCAACCTTTTTTGCAGAGGTCTTTACCTAGAGTCTGTGGTTGGTTTGTGAAGTTGTTTGGATTGGTTTTTGATGCTTATCACTCCTTATTTTATTGATTGGATCTTGAAACCTTTTTTCAGAAATGTGAAATTGCCCTTTCTAGTTGTGTGTTTTGTCAGGATAGTTTTGAGTGATTTCTCTTTCTCCCGATCTTTTCTTGTATTCTTCTCTGCATTTTATTTGTGTTCCTTGAATTCTTGATTGGTTGTAGAATCCTTGATGGTGTTCTTGCTTGTTAGAACAAGTTTCTACTTTTTTTCTTTCATACCTCACTGCCTTGAGTGCATGCTTTGTTTGTAGCCCTTTTGCTTCATGTCTTTTGCATCTGCATATGACTCTTTCTCCTTATTGAAAGTAGTGGAGCATTGAAGGTTTTGTATTTAATTTCTGTATACATCATAATCAAACAAAGAAGATATATGCATTCTTTCTTTTGGGTAGTGAAACTAGCTTGCATTTGAAGTAGCAGAATTGCATGGTTTTTGGCATTTTGGGACATTGTGCATCTGGAATGATGAATGTTTTCTCCTTCTCATAGCATAACCTTCATCGAAATGAAAAGATTGCATCTTCATCTCTTTTCATAACTTTCGAGTTAGTAAAAACACCATATTGTCCATGCCATTTTCCTTTTGAGTAACAACAACCTTAAAAATAAAGCGCTAAACTAAAAATTGATTAGACATTTTTATATTTTCTGGTAACAAACCTACATTATATTAGTTGTTGGGCTTTGGAATAGGTGTGAAATATAACTTTGCAAAACTGCAAACAAACATAGAATCTTGTGTGAGGGAGCGGTGAAATCCAATTGCTACATTTTGTCGTGGGAAGCCCTTCTCACACAAGGGTCAAACCTGAGGTCGCATCGAGACTAGCAGAGTTACGCACCCTGCTTTGTTGGTCTTGGTGTAGAGATTGTGTGTATTATGGGGGTCACTTGAAGGTATACCCACAATGATGAGTGGAAGCCTTTCAAGTTGATTTCAGGCTAGATACCCTGCCCTTGCGCGTGGATCAGATTGTCGATTGTTTCCTCAGGAATCACTGTTGTAGTTGGTAACCTTAGTGGCCTGTCTCTTTAGGGTATTTACACAAGGTGACTGTGGAGGGGAAAGTCTTTACGGTACCTGGAATCGACGTTGGCCAAACTCACTCGGGCTTTAGAGGGTAAATCCACAATTACTGCATGGAAGCTTGCACCAAGGCGTAAGGCCGTTAAGCAAGTCATCAACGTAACTTTTGCACCCACTCTATCTCATCCCCTTCTTACTTTATTCTCATGACGTTGGATTTCATCACCAACTAGTGTGAAAATTGTTAGAAGGTTTTGTTTGCTTGCTTGTTTACTAGATTTTTAGCGTGTGTTGTTTGTTCTCCCTAGCATAATCTAGGTTGGATTTTTATTTTTATGGTGTCGGTTCCCAGAATGACCAATGAAGGAACCCCTAATCCAGGGGAACCTTTTGTTTTTCCTTCTTACAAAAACATTGGTCCTCCTCACATCGCTACTTTGAGCCTTCCAGGTCTCACAATTGGATTATCGGTATGGTTGTTTTCCACTCAAGTAGTCCCAAATGTAGTTAGTGCTTCATTTGTAAGAACTTCCCCCCAAGAGCATCAACCTCATGTTGATCCTTCGCCTTCTTCACCAGTGAGATCTTCTTCGCCTTATTCACTTGCAAGGACTTCTTCCATTTCATATTCTTCACTTAGTGAAATCTCTAAAGCTAGTAACTCAGTGGATAAGAAGAAGAAGAAACAAAAGAATAAGAAGAAGAAAACTAAACAAGGATCCAAACTTCCAACCACTGCCGAACATGTTGGAAAGAAACCAGTTACTGTTAATCGTGCTGGGAATGTTGATGATGCCAACATCACTCAAACAACTTGTAAGCCCAAGTACCCTTGCAGGCTTTGTAAGGGTAGCCATATTCTTAAGGATTTCCCTGGTCTATCCAAAGTTATAGAAGCATGGTCTACACAACCTCACCAGCCCATGTTGTTAACCTCTGAACAACATGTTCATGACCTCCTGTCAACTAGTCAAGATACCGTTGGGAAGAAGAAAAGTAGAGTCAAGTTCCCATGTATGTTATGCAAAGGAAGTCATCTAACTCACCTTTACCCTCGTATGGATGAAGCCTTGAAATTATTAGAAGACATGATTGTTTCACGACCTCAACTTCCAGCTGCTTATCGCAAGCTTACTCTTGACCCACCTGTAGTTGATGGAATGATTAATCTGGTCCCTTTGTCAGTCAATCCGGTTGATCATGTCATCAATATGGCCACGTCCTTAGTTGAACCAGTTGACAAAGTGTTTGATCCGATCCCATCATCGGTCAGTCCCGCTCTCCCGCCAGAGAGTGAAATCCAAGTGGTTGATCTGATCCCTTCATCGGTCGGTCCCAACCTTCATCCGAAGAGTGCCAAAGTGGTTTCTCTGATTACATCATCAGTCAATCCCACTCTTCCTCTGAAGAGTGCCAAAGCGGTCGATCCTTTTCCACCTGTTGACCCCATTCTCCCCTTGGAGAATGAAACCTAAGTGGTTGATCTGATTCCATCATCGGTCGATCCTACTCTCCCCCTAGAGAGTAAACCTGATATTGCCCACGTTTTTCTCGTTGATACAGAATCTACCGTGTTGCGGGGCATTCCTCCTTCTCCCACGAAACCCCCTCCAAGTAATGAGGCCATCCCTTTTTATTGGGGTGCGCCAATTAGACCTCGTCTTCCCTCTCACATTCCATTCCAGATTATAGTACAGTTTTGTGGTCGGAACATTCCTTAGACACTGATAGATGAAGGTGCGTCCGTTAGTATTTTGTCCTCTATTTCTTGGAAAGCTTTGGGTTGTCCTCAACTTGCGTCAGTTACTCAGAATCTGTTATCTTTTAACAGAAGAACCAATCAACCTTTAGGGACTCTTCCTCAGTTTCCTGTAACTTTGGGAGGGAAAACTGTCTTTATTGATGTCATGGTAGTCCAAGACCCCTTGTATTTCACTTTACTCCTTGGGCAAGATTATGTCTATGTCATGAAAGCTATTGTTTTCATTTTTTTTCATGTGATATCTTTCCCTCAGCATGGAAGAATTGTAACCATTGATCAACTTTCATTCATTGGTCCTGACTAGATTACCTCCCTAAATGGTTCTTATATGCAGAGAGTATCACCCCCGCCACATGTTCATTATGTGGCATTGTCTCCCATGACTTCAACTCCTGATGATTTAGATCTGGTAGTTGACATGGTGATCTCTTCGATAGAGCTATTAGAGCCAGATCTCCCTACCCTTATCGAGGTCATCGACATGCATTCCTTCTAGAGTGCTTCTCTTCCATCTAGTGAAAATATTTTGGAATCCATGATCGACGTTTGTCCCTTGACATGTATTCCTTCCAGGGCATTATCCTCTTGGAAGCCATGATCAAGTAGACACAATGAGCATAGTTTCTCTTCTCTGTGGAAAGATCGTTAAAAAATGAAACATAAGCCATGAGCATAGTTCTTTTCTTGTGTCAAGCTCGTTAAAAAATGAAACAGTCACCTCTCCCTTCGAGTCAAGTCTTTCGTTAGGTCTCATGTTTGAACCTTCATTTCATCCACCCTTATCCTTTTTCTCCATCTAGTACAGAAATTGGTGACAACCTCAGAGTCGGTGAATGAATTGAATCTTTGGGGGGGCATGTCTCCAGCCTTTGATTATCATTCTAGAGTTATGCCGCTAGCTTTTCAAGCTGGGGGCAGAGTGCCAACCATCCATGGGTATCCCAACCTTTGAAAATTACGTTGGGAGTTTACAAGCATAGTTTAATTTTGTTTTGAGCTTGTGTAAAAATGAAACCAATGCCGAGCTTAGTCTTTTTTCTTTCTCATGCTCGAAAAAATATGAGAATGTAACCGAGTAGACTTTTATCACTTTTTCGTACTCGTAAAGGTTATATGAAAAATGAACCCTCTGGAGTCTCCTTTAAGCTCTTTTCAGACTCTCTAAACATGAAACGATTGTCGAGTGATATTGCTTCCTTTCACACTCGTTAAAAGGTTTGAAAGGGCGTCTTTCGAGTGATAATTTATCTCTTTTTCGGCCTCATGAGACTAACATTACGAAAAAGGACAACATTGGAGTCATCTTTAAGTCATTTTCAAACTCTCTAAACATGAAAAATCACCGATTTTACCATCTCTGGACTAGCTAAAAACATATACATTGAAGGGCTCATACGGGACCGAACTCTTACTTCTTTCGTTTCGTTAAAAAAAGGAAGAGGGACTTACCGAAGGTGAGTTATATCGAGCATGTGTTACCCTTCTCGAGCTCGTTAAATCAAAAAGAGGTACCTGTCTATCTGGATGGGGGAAAATTTTGAAGGAAGCAAGCCAAGCATTTTTTGAAAACATCACCAGTCATACCTTACAATCGCCCTTGAACACAACACTTTGTCTTTGCACGCATTTTAATTCGATGAACCTATGCACTGAACCAATCTTCTGAGTTTCCCTACTCCTTTGGGTCACCTAACGAAATTCATAGTATCCATTGCATTATCATGTTTTGGTCCATGTCATGTTTCTATTGTCGTGCCTCAGTGATCAAGGGAAGTATTTGCCTTAAGAGTCAACCATAAAAAATTTCCTGTTTCAATACCTGTGTCAGTCCATGTTCATTTGATCCACCAATTTACATCTTTGTGTCAGTTTTGTGTCGTTGATGGGGGATACATCAAGGCTCTCCTTCGACAAGTCTATTCCTGTCGACTTCAGCACATTATCCGAGAACTAGACTTAGAAACCAGTTAGTACCTTGGGACTTGCATGCATCAATGGAAGGCATCCTCGCTTCTGACAGTCGGTTTACATCATTGACCACTAATCGGATGATTCCACGGATGTTTGACTTCAGCTCATTTATTCACATTCACTGGAATGTACTAGGGTACCTTGGGAATCATTGACATCAATGGTGATTTCCCTCACACTTGTTAACGGTTTACCTCATTGACCGACAATCAAGTGGTTTCTACCATGTTCGACATCACGGCATCTATTCACATGGTTAGATTCATACTACATCGATATCGGTAAGAAGACCCTAGGTTGAGTGATCACTCTGATATATACTTTACCCAGGTTGCGACGGAGTTTCTCTTGAATATTGATGCATATATTGTCACATAGATCCACTTTGTATTGGTCCGTGGCTATGTCTTGTCGTCTCGTAGATCCACTGTGTATTTTTCATGGCTACGATCAGTTCATGTCATGGGAATATAGATCCACATTGTATCTTCGGTGGATATACCTTTTTGTCAATATAATTATGGATCCACAGTGTATCTTAAGGTGGCCATACCTTGAAAGTCTTTATCACTCAAGCATAAGTATGCCTGCCTTGGGTTTGAAACATATCATAATATTTGTTTGATGGTTGTGTGCATCTTCTACCAGGTTCTCTGAGTCCATACCCTTGCTCGAAAAGTCTACAAAGTACTTCAGTCATCAGTTTTCGTCTTCTAACTTCGCACTTTGGGGGGCAAACTGTTACACATCAAAATTACTCACTTCAATGATGACCTATTGTTGTCACTACCAGTGTCGCAAGTGTTGCATTTTGGCTGCAACTGTCACAAACATCATACTGCCATCTTGCCTATGTGGTGTCTCTAACGACATCACAGGGACACTTAAGACACCTTCAAAGACTGGTTTTAGAAAGAGAAATCACATTGTTAGTAACAATTGTGGTATCGGGATTTTAAAGGGTAAGAGGACCGAGACCTTTCGAGTCTTGAAAGACCGATGGGATCCTAGTCGTTGATCTTGGCAGGACACGCGTCAGACATCATAAGGAGAGTCGGGATTTCAGTCCATCAGAGGATCGAAGTTTCTGGAAGCAGGGAACTCTTACATAAGTGAATCGCGATACGCGATTTCCCGACCGAATCAGAGTCGTCCGTCAGCAGAGGCACGTGGCGAGAGATCCTATAGAGTCGGGGATCAGGGAGCTGAAAGTCCCATGCACATGACAGCAGGAATCGCGATATCCCGATACCCGATTTCCCGATGTCGGGAGAAGCTTTCAATAGTGGAAAACAGGTGGCAGGCTTTGCAACAAGGAGCGAACCGTCGAAAAGTCAATGGCCATGAGCCATCGGGTTTCGGGGAATCGCAAGTTTCGTGGACACAAACATCGTGTCGTCAAGAACGCCGAAAACTCGATGGAAAGTTGGACCGCGGTTACACTTGGGACAGGTCATATGGACTATGGTCCAGCCGGTAGGGGCTAGCTCCCAGGAGGAGGAGCTCATCGCACATCGGGATATCGGGGATCCCGGAGGCAAGGAACTCGCGCACTTCAAACTCGCGAATCCCGAATCCCCGAAAGCCCGAAACCTCATCACACGCTTCCTTGTTGCCACGTCCATCCCCGTGTCATGCCAAGTCATATTCTCTTCCAGGCCCTTGTGTCTTGTCCACCCGGCTCGTGCACTTCAAAGCTCGTGAATCCTGCCACGTACATTTTCCCTATCATTTTCCCTCTGCCCATCCGTCCACGTGGCCTCTCCTCATCCCATATCTGCATCGAGCCTGTCCAAC
>ML784660.1:333476-358928 GCA_009831015.1 Picea engelmannii | reverse complement strand
TTCCTCCCAACCACCCAAGATACATCAACAAAGTTTTTAATAATTTATATGTTGAGATATATACGGTCCAATCTAAAACACCTTAAATTTGACAATGTATATCCCAACATAGAAAGCATTAAATACTTTTTTGTAAGATGCATATTGTTTATCATAGTTATCTGTAAATAACAAGGTGATGCCATCTATGGGGACTGATATCCCCTATCCTAGGGATAACTAAGGAGATCCTGTCTCGAGGCCCACAGGTTCTAGACATGGAGTGTCGAGAGCCGAATGACCTAAGCATGGCCCCAGAGCGCTCCTCTTTTCTTCAAGTACAGTCCACATATCGCCACCATCAACATCCATCACACCAACATGGTCCTGAAGTAGCAGTGGGTCTTTCTCCATGAGGTAACGAGTCCAGGTATCATGGTATGTATCACTTTGATTTTTAAAGCACTTGAACATGTTGCATTTGAATCCTTCTTCATTTCATGATGTTTGCTTGGAAATTATGCTCTTTTCCTTGTTCAAACCTGGGAGGGTGACACCGTGCCCTAGTAAGTTGATTTCCCTTTAGGATGGGTTGCTACTGGGTGGATATTTACCTCCATACTTACCACTTTTCATCTTTATTCCTTCCATATCCCCTTTCTTTTTGGGCATTGGGATTGGCTACACTGGGAAGGGTTTTCCCTTACCTCATTGGAAGAAGGGGATAAAGGCCCAGAGGGTAAAAGTAGCTAGCAAGAGTTAAAAGCCAATTTTTAAAACATTCGAGGTGCTTTGCCCAAAGATCCCCGAGAAAGTAGTGAAAATCTTCTCAGTAAGAAAAGGGGACCCACAAGATAACATGAACATTCAAGGTACTAGTTGATGGATAGGAGGTCTCATCAAAAGCCGACCTATTATGACCATGGACATGTAGCGGTATGAAATTACCACCTATCTGGTCATCAAAACAAGGTAGTGGCTCTTGGTGGCATAGCCAAGATAAAGGGGATCTCATTACGATCCAACCTTCTTATTTACGTGAAATGTTTTGTGGGTAACAATGTCACCTCTAGTCATTAAGCTAGGATAGTGGCCCTCAACTATTCCCTTGTAGCACAAGAGAAAAATATCAAAAGAAAAAAAGCTAAGAATAAATGGCAATAAATGGTTTAGGAAACAATTGCATCCATGACAAGGTGCATCTCACCCTCCACAAAGGAACCCACAAGTAAGACTCTACATTTCCATGTTATCACATGCAACCCATGCCCAAATATTTACCCCATGCCACCTCATACACTTGCATGACTTGGACTAGACTCTACCTGGGAAACACCCCAAACTTAAAGGGGATCGGCCCAATAGGACACCCTAAGACCCTCTCCAAACCTAACTTGTCATATTTCATAACTTCTTTGAGTATTTGTTTGGGGTTAAGGGGGATTTTATGCACATGTTTGGGTAATTTAATTATTGGATGTGATTTACATGCTATGATCCATGCGACTTAGGAACCCTTGGAGGGTGTACTTGTTGTCTCTACATGACCTTGCCCAATGGACAAGTTCACATGAGGGAATGATTAGCTCAGACCCTCATGAGATATCAAATCCCACAAATGGACGTTGAAACCCTAGCCATAGGGTAAGAAGAGACTTAAGGCTTGCACCAGAAGAAGGAAGGATGTTTCCTTTGGAGGCACTGTGGAATACCTAGACATAAGGTTTCATGCTCCTCCCATCTGAACATTGGCCTTGGGAGGATTTGTACGTCACCTATGCATCCCTAGACGTCACCTGTCAGCTAGGGTTGTCACCTTGGAGGCATTCATGAGGCTATTGGCACGTGTGGGAAAAATTTTAGGCCTTTGGAGGCCCAACATTTCATCTCCTTGGCTAACGTTCCACACTTGAGGCCCAACATCACCCTAAAGGGGCACGACGTCACCCTTGAAGGGGATTTTAGATGAAAATTTATTTAACTTGTGTCATAATTAAATTTTTGTTGTAAACTGGCTAGGTCGGTCTTGATATTTTGACCTAAAATAATTAAAGGTCAAATTTTGGTATAAATAAACATAAAGTACATTCATTTTAAAACATAACTTGTCATTGGGCAAGAGGAGGCATGAAATTTCACCCTAGTTGGGTGTACTTGGATGAAATAGTGAGGCACTACTCTTCTTGGAGGCTTGTTTTAGCACTTGGATCAATTTTTTGAAGTTTTATGGTGATCTTGAATGGTATATTCATGATTATTCTTGGTGCAAGTAAGTAAAATCNCCCTAGTTGGGTGTACTTGGATGAAATAGTGAGGCACTACTCTTCTTGGAGGCTTGTTTTAGCACTTGGATCAATTTTTTGAAGTTTTATGGTGATCTTGAATGGTATATTCATGATTATTCTTGGTGCAAGTAAGTAAAATCTGCATTTAATCATATATTGAATGGTTAATGGTATGGTTTTATTTGCTCATACAAGGTTATGAAATTTCATGGTGTATTTAATGCTTGAAGTGAGAAACTTAAAGTGCTAACTTTCTTACTTTTTTTATTTGCCTAGCTTCATGAATTGATCTAATAATTAGTGAAACCCTAGGGCCCTAAAGTGCTATCTCCCTTGAGGTCTTTACTTAGTTATTGTGCTCAAGATACTTCTCATCCCAAATCTCTTCAAGAGGAAGGAGGTGTTAGGGCCTAGAAGTGCCTACACCCTAGCTCACCTCCCTTCTTAGGGTCAAGAAGCCTAGGAGAAATTAAGGTGTTATTCGTCCTAGGTCTTGGTTTTTCTTGAATAGTGTCCATTATCATATGTTTTCATCCTTCAAATAGGTCACCTCCTTAACTCCATCTACCCCTAAAAGGCACTAGTCCCGTAATGCACCCCAAATTTCACAAATTTTTTTTTTTTAAAGGGGACAAACTAATGTCTATTATGTACGACAATTGTTCATGTCATAAGAAAAAATATGTCTCAATCCGTTAATTAACTACCAAGTAGGTGTAACATTATCATCACTCATTCTAAAGGCTGCAATAATTCTTAAGTTCAACACCTCGTTTGTTGATAATCTTCATTACTTAGAAGTAACATTATCCTACTAATGAGTTGGTGGCTAGACCTATCAAGGTCCATATCCTGGCCATGATTATGCCATCCATTATTTAAGTGATACACTGTTTCTAAATATTTAACGACATAATTAAGGCTTATTAGATAAGCCATACACTATATCTATAACAAATCTAATGTTATGACCAAGACTTACTATGGAAGTCTTAAATTAAGTTTATAATACCATTCATGAAATAATTCAAGGCCTAAATACATAAGCCTTACCTTATGCCTTGACATACCTTTAACGATGTACTCATGAATTAAACCTTACACTATAGTTTAACACAGGGAGGAGTCTAGGGTCAAACCACTAGCTCCCAACCAATGCGCTGGTTGTCAAATCCCAAAGTAATTGAATCAATATATGGAACTTACAATCCACATAACTACACAGTTATGGCCCTAACGTGTCCCTACTGGTTCACATTACAGTTAAGGTTCGACCTTTATGGAAGTTGAAAAGAATTTAAGGTTGGTGGTTGTAAGACGGTCCAAACCTAGGCTTAGGATATTACGTTGTTATTTTATATTAATGGTGTCAGGACACCATTACTCCTTCTGGTCTGACGTTTGCAGGGAAAACCTCACTCTTGGCTCACTACTTAAGTTGGCTTCACATGGTATCATACTATTCAACCTTCCCAAAATCGAGAGGCGCGAAGTGCCATTTCCTTCACGGTCATTCCATTTAGTTTTGTCACTCTGTGTGTTTTACCGATGCAATTTTCCCGACTCTGTGGTAGCAGGGTAACGATGCCACGAGGGTAACCTTATTCAACTCTTTCTATGTGGTAGTAAGGTGATCATGTCGCGAGGGTAACCTTACTCAACTCTCTCTCCCTCTGTGGTAGTAAGGTAAACAAACCACACAGATACTCTCGTTTGGCTCTGTGGTAGCAAGTAACATTGTCGTGTTGATATGGGGTTCAACTCTGTGGTAATAAGTAGCATTGTTGCATTGGTACTGGTTCGGCTCTATGGTAGCAAGATAACAATGTCACGATGGTTACTTGCTCGAGTCTGTAGCAACGAGGAAACACTGGCCATTTAGCCGGTCCCTTTTCGTTGTAGCAACCACTGTCGCAAAATCGCCCTCGGCTAGTACACAGTAAGTATTCCCTCTGAATAACTTAATCTCCCGCATCATCGTTATGTTATAATGGTTTTAAAAATAGGTTTGAAGGTAATGTTTTCTGTGAAAAAGGTTTTTTTTCCCAAACATTAGTTTGCATGCCTCTTTTTATGTTTCGGGCGTCCTCTATGTCAAGCCTTCCTTTCTATTTCATATCCCCTCAGCGATGAATTCTCAATGTTGTCCTTTATTTTTCATATTGCACCCACTATGGTAACGACCCTATGTCTATGTAGCATTTGGGTTTTTTACGGATGTCTCTCCGTCTACATTGAGTGTGTGTGTTGTGCTTCTCTATATAGAAATTATATTCTCTGTGGATTTCCTCTCTGTCTGTGTAGCATGCACACATTCTGTTCCTCTGTTTATGCAATGTAAAAAAAAAAATTGATCTCTCTATGCAAAGTGCATGATTTATTTATCTCTGTTTGCATATTTCTCTTCTCTATGGAAAGTCACATGTTCATTGTTCCTCTATATATGCCATGCGTTTATGGGATTTCAGTCTATGTAAGAGGGGTTTTAATCGATAATGTTAAATCCTTTTATCGTGTAACCTGAGTCGGGTCGATGCCAGGCATAATATTCTTGTACGCTTAACTTCGGTTGCGCCCTCTTTAAATCTTTATACTCTTAAGAGTTTTCAGGTTGCTCATTTACTCTACACACTATGTTTTCTTTTGGGAAATACCTTAGTCATTTGGATGGTATGTCGTTCCTCCTTACACAAGGTTTGCCTGGTTAAAAATAAACCTCATCGAGGATTCTCATGCCCTATATCCATCACGATTTGTGCTCTAGAATAACAACTTGACAGAGTTTGGGTACAAACCATACATCGCTCTTGAGGATCCCGTGTGCCTTCGACAACCCTGTTCGAACCCTACATAATACTTTTGATTTTTTTAAAACCCATATTTAGTTTGGCATTTATTTTAATAAAGATTTAATGAATCTTTCTATACTCAGGCCACCTCTTTGCGTCGTTGTGGTAATTTCCGATTCAATGCTTCTTTAATTGCATAGTTTGTATGACTGTCCAGAAGGTCAATATTATTTCTCTGTCTGTGTATAAAGTAGATTTGTTTAGAAATTATCCTTGTGTATAACGTAACTGTGATTAAAATACAATGCCTCCACAGTGGCTTCGACCTTCTATCAATAGTTAAATTACTCTTCCAAAGTAATGATTGCTAGTTATTATAACTTACTTATTGTTTCTGTGGTATCTCTCTTTCTTTCTTGATCTTTTACTTTGTCAATAATGTAATCTATAGGATATACTTGCTTATGATTTTTCTGTTGCGCAATTGTTAATTATTTCACCAGTATATGCACTGATGATGGGTCCCTGTTTGTCTTATGAGGGAACCCATTAGGTGAACAACGCACCCACTTCCCTTCTTTGCCTTGGATTGGTCGCTTCACAAGTTTGCAAGGATGCTCCTTTCAACATTGAACCCAAGTTAAGTAATTTAATTCTTTAATTTGTTGCATATTTATTAATTTCTTACTGTAATAATTTACTAAAACATTTATTTGTTATTACAGGTTTGGGAGGCACCCCATCCACTTGGCGAGACACTCAACCTGTCCACAAAAGGTATTCTGGTTCCATCTTCTTCCACCAGTCCTTGCGAGAATTCACGAAAAAGTTTTATGTAGTCCGTTTATATTTATATTTCACTTAGATAGGGAGTTCTGATTTAAAAACACAAATGGTTGTGAAATTCTTGGGTCCTATGGTACCCAAATGTAATGTTTGGATAACAACCTATTGATTGTAATAGTTACTTTTGCAAGATAATATGAGGTCTACTTTATCAACTATATTTCTCGTGAAATATATGTAAATAAAGAATGTACTTAGACTCTTATTCTTTCACCTATTCTCATCAGGATAGTAGCACAATAATAATACAGTATGATTTTATTTATTTTCTGCAATAATTGATTATGTACGGATTCAAATAGTAATCAAAATACAGATCTTTATTGGTCAATAGGCATATAAACATAGTTTTCTATTTATTTCTATATGCATACCAATATATATCGTCAAACATATATGTAACAATCATATTCTAGATCAATATCATTATATTGTAGCAAGCCATAATTTAACATGGCTATACAGTCTCTTTAAACATATTTCACTTATGTGTATACAAGCCAAACATATTCCTAACATATAACAACCATAGATATAACATCAATAAGGAAATTCATAGCTGAGATACATATCTGGATAAGTTGATACTGGAAAACAAAAGGAACAACCACGTTCCACCCAACCGTAGAAAAGAACAACCACAGTCACTTGTCCTGATCACCCCCTAGCCTAATCATGAGTCCATAAGGGCGAACTGAATTATCCTTCTCAGCTATAGTAACCATCAAAATATTAGAATATGCCTTGACTCACACTACAAGTGCTCATAACAACAAGCAATTCTCCATCCTCTAACATACTAAGAAACGTCCTGCCTCCAACATATGTTGTATATATTCTTGTGCCTAGGTCTTTCATTCCTTTCCCTCCTTAGGGAAATTCACAGCTTTACAAATCCCTACTTTTTAGGGGCTTCTATTGGTCAAATTCAACTTCTGCTACTTGTAAAAATCAGCCGCGAGGTAACTCAAACCTGTTCCCCACTCATGGATTCACGGTAAACTATTTTTAACCTGACTGTTCCATTTGTCTTCTAGCATTAAAATTATTAAAATTTTGTCTCATATGTGTCCAATAAAAGAGGACAGTTGGGCAAGTCAAATATTTTCCCAACAATCATCAAATAATTAATTACATAATCCAAAATTCCAAATTCGGATTTGTCATAAATGGAAAATAATTCCCAAATCCAAATTTTCCAAAAACATAAATTTATTTCAAAATTCAACATAGAATTTAATTTTCTAAAATTTGAGGATATTACAAGTCCTCTCCTCTTACTTTTGACAAGACTACCAACCTCAACTAAATATTTCTACTTGATACCCTGCTAACTTACTAACTTAGTACATATTACTAATCACTAAAGTTGTTGCTGCTAATTTATTGTTACGACCATTATTTGCAGCTAATATTAGTCTACTAATTGTCTTATACACTGCCCAAAATTTGTACTGGCCAAGCTATTATCAATTGATACTAAAGTGTTGTTCAATTGCCTCAACAAAGTACATTTCTAAAGGTTTCTTACAATTGTCATCACTTTTGTTTGCTGTTGTTATAGTCACTTTTGACATCCTGTTAAACTCATTTTCTAATTGGTAAACCACCCAGAATTTGTACTAGGAAAACCACAATCAATAAATGCTAAAAGTGTTCACTAAATTTCCTTAGCAAGGTACATTTCTAAAGTTGTTTATGTTGTCATAATTATTAACTCGTTGTTACAAGTACTTTGACAGTATTTTAAATTCATTACCCGGCTTGTATCAATCTAGAAATTGTAAGTGGAAAAAGTATTATCATTGCAAAGTCTTTATATCTCATTACATTGTCCTTATAAATTGCAATTTTCTGGATATACTAGTGCTGCTACACATCTATCTTTTATGCATAAACTTGTTTGGTAGCAGACTTTTATATTGAAGTCACTGATATAAATAATTGATATCATTGGTTATTATATAACGTTTGTTGTTTCTTTGGTAAAGGGCAGGTATCATTCACCTTATTTTCCACTGACCCCTTTAACATAACCATACCAAGTGACTTCATTCACTTGAGTGACCTAGAGAGAGGGGTGGTATTACCTTGTCTTAACATCCTTCATGAACCCACTAGGTCCTGGGACATCTCCCTTGGAGCAAGTATTTTCTCCTCCTAAAGAGAAAGAGGTACCATGTTGGTGTGACAATGACACGACTACCTTCGTGTTACACCAATCTAGGCCTACTCACCTTTAGGATTTGGACAAGTACATATTGTACGATAACAGGAACATCAACTTCACATTTAAATTTACATTTAATGTCGACTCTTTAAACATTTACATCATATAATTGGAAGTGACTATTGGGTAGGGTATTAAGATGTTGTTACTTTAATGATCTTATAATCAAATATTTATGTTTAATGTTTTGTCGATTTTCTTAAGGTTATGTAATGATGGGATTTGGTTTCACATGCATTAACATTTTAAAATATTTTTTGGTTTACAGGTAATAAAAATTTAATAATTAATTTGAAATTTAATTTGAAATTAATTATAATTTTTTATTTATAAATAATAAAATTTAATTATTAATTTGTAATTTTTTACTATATTAAAATGTATAATTTTTAATATTTTCCATATTAGATATTATTAATAAATTATTTTTATGATAATCATTTTTGTAATACTTTGTATTGAAAACCTCTTAACCAACAATTTTTATAATGAAATTTTATAAATAAAATAGAAATATAAATTTGTCTGTTTATATAAATTTTCATTTATAAATAATAAAATTTAATTATTAATTTAATTTTTTTTTTTTTTTATAAAATTATAATATTTTTAATATTAAAAATTATTAAAAAACTATTTCTATGATAACCATTTTTATAATCCTTTGTATCGGAAACCTCTTAACAACAAACAAATTTTTATAACAAAGTTTTATAGTGAATTTTTATAAATAAAATAGAAATATAAGTTTGTTTATATATGAACTTATAATAATAATCCAAATAAATAATAGTAATTTGATTCTATATATTGGTTTTTGTATTTCATTAGCTCTTTAAAGTATCCTTGTATTACAAGATTCTATTATAATCATAAACATTTTTTTTTTTAAGTTTATATGGAGATTTAATATTTAATTATAGAGATTTAATATTTAATATTTAATTTTGTGATTTGTGTATTACAATATTAAATATGATTATGATAAAAAAAATACAAATAAAAATACAAAATTTTAATAAGTTTATAATTAAATAGTAAATAAAGTGGGGATAAGAGAAATTCTTCTAATTATAGGATCATTATGATTAGTCTCATTTTAGCCAAGTTATATAGAAGTATATTGGAAAAGAAGATAAGCATACAACTATAAAGCCACGGAAAAAGAGTTAGAGGTCAATCCAGTTTTAGAGGTTATCATTCAACTATGGACAGGTCTAGGATTATTACAGAGGAGTGTAGCAATAATAAAACTAATCTTCTTTGTTGTTTCATTGAATTTAGGAAAGCTTTTGACATTGTTCCTAGGACCAACCATTGGAATAGGTTAGAAGAGCTAAAAGTCCCCTCTAGCCTGAGAGTTGTATTTCCAATTTTAAGAGCAGTGAAGGTTGGTCAAAAGAAATTAACTGCAATATAGGAGTAAAAAAATATTGTCCCCTATCCCCTACCCTTTTTGGCATTTACATTAACAAGTTAGAACATTGTTTGGAGCTGCGAGTTATGTTGGACCAACTCTCGCTAGTATAGTCATCGTCCTTCTTATCTATACCAATTATATTTTTCTTATGCAAAGGAATCCCTATGACCTTAGTGAGCAACTTAGAATCCTCAAGGACTTCTGCTCTAGTATAGGTATGACTATGAACACTAACAAAACCTAGATTATGATCATTAAATCTAAGAAGATCACCTACGATAATTTTGTATATGTCAACAATATCTTGGAGGAAGTGCCTTTGTACAAGTATTTTGGAATTGATATTCATCACCAGCTCAATTGGAACTATATCATTGAGAAAAGGATAAATGGAGGGTGGAAAACTTATTATGGGCTTGAAAATAATTGTAAATTCACATACATTTGGCTATGGGATAAGAAAAATATCTTCTTTGAGACTCTTGTCACTCATTTGATCTTATATCGATGTGAATTATCTCTTTAAAATTTTGGAGAAATATAGAGCAAACCAAAAAGAATTTTAGAACTTATAATCTCAAAATTAAAGACAATACACCCTATCCTATCCCCCCCATAGAATCAAGTCTTTCTCCCATTGAGAGCACAACTATGATTACGTATTTTATATAAAAGAACAAGATAAACAACATGAATGAAAAAAGACTCCCCAAAATTGCTTGAGACTCTATCCAAAATCACCAACTACTCAAATGGAGATGTCATAATGATGTCAAATCTTGGCTAAATCATTGGGAAATAAAAAAAGTTATTTTGCATAATATCAATAATATTAAAAATATTGAAAAAAATAAATTTAAAGAGAATCTATGATGCTATAAAAAATTAGAGGATAAAAGAAAATTAAGATATTATAAGAAAGCGGTCAACCATAATCTTGAAGGTCAAAAGTATCTCTTTGTTTTGACTATCTTAAAGAAAAAAATCAATGTCCCTAAAATAAGAACTAACTCTTATGAGCTCCATAGTGAAACTCTATGAGTTGGGCAATCCTCAAAATACCATGGAAAGAAACAATCTATCACCTTTGTAACACCAAGAGGGTTGAAGATGAAAATCACTTTCTCCTAGAGTACAATGCCTATTCCCAAATTGAATCTCAATTTCAAACTATTTGTCCCTAACCTTTTAAGTGATCAAATCTTTAATCAGTTGATCAACATAGTGGAACATGATAGATCCTCGAGAAAATGGTATGAGACATAAAGCGGGATAAAGAGTCATCTGTGAACTCCATGCCTATGAAGGTGCAAGTCATGAGATGGTTGAATCCACGGAAATGGGTTGGAATAGTGGTGAGAATGTAATTGTGGAGTGTGAGTGTAGTGTAGTGAGACGATTACAGTAGAACATGGAAGTAGGCAGTATTTTATGTACCGGGGATATCAAAGGGGAAGCACAGAGATTCAAGCTTTGAACATTCTTAGAGGCTACGTACCACACCCATTGTCATTCGCTTCGACGAGTAAAATGGCAGTTGTAGTCGGTATGATGATAATCTATTAAATGCCAGGAAAAGTAAATGAGTGAAGAGAAATTGAAGAGGTAAGAGGTGGTAGAAATATGAGAAGTGCACTTGACAGAAGGAAATATTAGAGTTGTTTCCTCCTAATGCATTTGATTTTATCATAAAGACGATGCGTTCTTGGGAAGAGGATGTAATCAATTTCCAACTACTCACAACATAATGGTGATCTAACAGAGTAGGCTAACATGGCGTGCCAAAGTCCCCTCCAATTTCTATGACCAATAAAATCCATCTTCGTTTCAGAAATGCAAAAATTTCCTATGCAATCATTCGAAATAAATGCCATTATATTTATATTGTCTTTGTTTATATGTAAAATTTAGATTTTATTTTTATTTTTATATGAAAATAAATTTAAAATTATTTTTATATGAAAATAAATTTAAAATTTATATCAAATGCAAATTTAATTTATAATAATGCATAAATATCAAATCCTTCTCCTTCACATATATACATAAATATTTTTATTTATTTTGTATTTGTATTTATATTATTAACATATAATATTATCATTATTATATGTTTGTGATATCCACATATAAATATCAAATCTCTTTTCTTTACATATATAAATATTATATATGTGACACTTACATGTAAATTTATCCACATGATAAATTTGACAATTTTTTTTTTAATAAAAAATGTTATTTTATACTCCATTATTTTGAATTGTAATTATAGATTTACAACCATAATCCATACAATCATTTAGCTATTCTCCATCAAATTATAAAATGATTATAATTGTAATTGGATTACGAAATCCCTTTGAATGTAGAGGATACATAATCGGAAATTTAAAGTCATTTGAAATATCGCTTGAACAACTTAAGCGCGGATTCAAGAAACGACCACCCCCACCTCGCTTACCTTCCTAACTCCCTCCATCTATCTCTATCTATACCTTCTCATAACCCAAGCTATAGCTCGTGCATGGAGGGAAGGGAGGTGCCTCATCTTTCCCGAGCCAATTATTACGCCGAAAGGCGTATACCTATTGACAATGGGCACAATTAATGATCTTTTAACCTTAAACCCTAATCTGATGGCTATGCATTGAAGATGTTGGCATATTCTTAGTCGTCCTCCAAAATCAATGGGTCGGATTTATTGTTCATAACTTTCTTGCATTTATCAAGGCATCCGTTAACATGTTTACTTTTTAACATTTACCTAATCCCATTAAAAAATTACTGTAAAGATATGTAATATTAAAAAATTACTGTAAAGATATGTAATTGCCACGTTCTGCTTCTCTGATGCCCACGCATTCTATTTATCAACCTCAAACGTTTGATATTAACACAGGTGTGACCTAACCGCCTTCTTTTGTAACAGGTAGTGGCCACGTTTTTATGAAGGTGAAGCGCGTCGGTGTGATATGAAGGTGAAGCGCGTAGGCGTAAGCTCTTTTGTATCGGCGTTTATCAGATACGTTGCACCCGGTAGCTTCTCCGGGACCGTTTCCTTTGTAATGCTCAAAGGCCGTGAATCAACTACCTATCTACTTGGCAATGCAAAGCTGAAGAATTAAATTTACAATTAATTTTAGCAGTAAATGTGGTTGAGTAAGAATTTTAATTATCGCAATCATTCTCGTCATTGCAAGTGAACTCTTGTATGCAACGAATGCAATTGATGGAAGAGAAAGAATTTTTGTATCTGCGGGTGAAAATGGTAAAACCAAAGACTTTTGAAATCTGTGATGAAGTTTAAATTTTTATTTCTAGAAAAATTATATAGTCTTTCGGCGTTTATCAGTCATAAATTATATATGACTGTGCTAGTTATTATTATATTATTCCAAATAACATGATTGTAAAATAAATTTACCCATTAGTTATTTCACTTATCACTTGTTTATGGTTGTTAAGCATATATAAATGCACCATTTGCACACTTAAATTTATCTTATTATTTCCAAAGATATTTGAATGAGTATGTGATAATAATAAGAAGTTATAATTTTTGAATTATATTGTAGAATACATTTTTATTATAAATTTTATTATTGCTAAGTAGTATTTTTTTAATAAAAGAAAATTAATTTTTATTTTAATTTAAATGAAAATAACATTTCATAGTGATTAAGGTTTATTACAAATATATTTTAAAATTTTGTTTAAAAAATTAATTACATAATTAAACTTTAATATACAATGAGAGGACAAGGTATTAAAAATCAATTAGTCATAGGTTAAAATGTAGATTAACCTCTCCTAAGTACATTACAATCACTCCCCTAGGATGTTTAACTCTAGACACCTTCCATGCCCATCACATTTGGTAACATATGGATACGTTAATCCTTCTAGGGTTGATCCTTGGGAAACTTGGTTATTATCTTTTCTCCCTGGGAAAGTTTTCTTGAAGGATCAGTTTGGGCCACAAAATTAATCCTGGATCATGCAAAATTAATTGTTGGCTCTCAAGCATACATGATGGATCCAAGCTTATATCAAGGAGTTTTTAGGGATCATGTTGGAGATCAAGGTCATGTTGGAAGAAGATAGGTTGTTCCATTTTATGAAC
Organism: Picea engelmannii; assembly: GCA_009831015.1. Taxonomy (NCBI): domain Eukaryota; kingdom Viridiplantae; phylum Streptophyta; class Pinopsida; order Pinales; family Pinaceae; genus Picea; species Picea engelmannii. The sequence continues at coordinate 345,253 of ML784660.1, read as the reverse complement.
AGACAGTAACCTTGGGAGAAGAGTGTTCTTCGATGCCAAAACGTGCTCCCCCTTGAGATATCTATCATTACAATGGATAAACCATTACACTACAAGATAGAGGAAAAAGGTGGTCCAAGGTGTTAACACATAGGATGTATAGGAGTCAAGGTTTTCTCCCATCTTTTAAAGTTTTTGTTAGTCTAGTCTCAGAAGGACTCTTTTGGTCTTTTTCAGTCATGTGTTTTGTCCTGCTTATAAGACATTTGTTTAAACTTGTAGTCTTAAGTCATAAAGTCTTGAGTCATGTTTCATGTCTATAAATCATGACTTTGATTTTCTCAAGGTCTAGAAAGTTGATCAGAGTACAATTACAAAAGTCTTGATGTCATGATAGTGTTTATCATCATTTGTAAAGAGGGAAGGTATTGGTCATATCTGCATAGTTTGAAGGTCACCATCAAGTGTTTTGTCCAAAACATGTGTACAAAAGGTTTTAAACATACACTTAACCATTTAAGTGTCATGTCACTTGTCAAATCTCATTCGCTGCAAACTCTCCCAAAATTACACAGCAATTCAAAAACACCTCATGCGCTAAATCGTACATAATCATGATTTGGGAAACATGGCACTTGATGGATTCTCGTTTTCAGCACCTTGTCATCATTAGGCATTTCCAAAAATTAATTTCAAAAGGAAGATTCAACCATTTCATGCTATTTTCATTTGCAAAGGTAGTCATTGTAGACTATCTATCGCTACAGACTACGTGTTGTTGCAGACTTTAGCGCTGCAAAATTTCCTGTAGCGGCTGGTGGTGAGTTAGGGTTGATGATTCAACTTTCTGCAACAAGGGGTAAACATCATATGCCAGGTACCATTCCTTGATACTAAAATTCCATCATTTTGAAACCATTACATTCATTTAAGAAACCTATTTGTTACATAATTGTAGATGTTGCAAACTGGTTAGCACCGTGAATCCCCTATTTCATACATAATCTGAAACCCTAGCATACCTCACATGCACTTAGGTTTTAGGTACCACCATTCCATTAAAAAAATCTCAACTCACACCTAATCTCTGAATTGCAATTTCTTTTGATGAAAGCCCTGACTACAAACCCACCCGTTGCAAACTCTCTGTTTTGCACAGTTTCTTCAAAATTCTGACTATTTGAGATTTCATTTAGCCTTAGGTTGTCATCACTTCATCCAAGCTTCTAGCTTCAAGTTACGTTTTAGCCTCTGCAATATTGTTTTGGTATAAACCGTGCTTGTAGCAAAACCCTAAGTTCACTAGATTTCATCACACAGTCTGTTGGCAACAATTATCAGAGAGGTTTTACTCTTATTTGACTTGCCATGGAAGCTCAACAAATGAAGAAGGTCCATAAAGGAGGGGACATTGTCAGACTTTTCTAAATATTTCCTAAAGCTAGAATATCAAGAAGACAACTTATCCAAAGGAGTACCTAGAAGCCATATGCTGGAATACTTTGATAAGATGCTCAGGGTTATACAAAGGTACTTTAGATGCGAGGGTAGATTTAATATGGTTTATCGGTACCATATTATACTATTGATGCATTTCACTTGATTTTTTTTTTCTTAATATACCCTTTTACTTGCTAAGAAGTCTCATAAAAATGTCAGATAAGGTACAATCAAAGTCCAAGATGGTGGAGAGCAGCGTCTTTCATTCTAGACTCACGAAGATGTTGGTGTTAGAGGAGTTGAAAAATATTGATAGTGATTGGAATGCTTTCTTGACTTCATCAGGTTTCCATCCAGATATTGTTAACACTCCACAAACTAAAAAGAGAACCCCTACCTCAGCTGAGAGGGTTGTGCACACTAAATCAAGAAAAAGGAGAAAGATAGTTAAAGAGGACAAACCATCAGATCCAATTTATCAGATAGATGAAGGCCTTACACAACCTGTTGTTGAAGAAATCTCTCATATATCAGAGCCTTCATCTGTAGAACCATCTTCTAGTAAAGAAAGAAAGTTAAAGGGAAAGGAATTGGTTTTTAGTCCACCTGTTGTTGAACCAGCTAAGCCTAGAAGACCATTTACAAGAGAAAAAATAAGACAACATGTTCCCATGGAAGAAGGTGCATTCAACGTGCCAGTTCAAAAACATCCAAATCCAAATCTCATAAATATCCTACAGAAATCATTGAAATAAAGTCCCCTTATGAGGAAATCAATCCCACCTTCAAAAGCCTCGGGAAGAAACTGAAAGAGGCAAGAGTTGAGAATGAAAAATTTAAAAAGGAAAATCTACAAGCTAGAATCTAGTTGAAAGAAAAAATAGGCATTTGTGAAGAAACCATTGAAAAGGAAAAACATATGGTGAGGAGATGACTACCCCTGCATAGACAAGGAAAAAATGTGTACAGGTAGAAAATATATTTTCAAGTTGAGATAAAAAGGTTGAAAAAAGAATTGCAACAAGTAGAGGAACAAATAGCTAGAAGGAATCTGTACTTGTTGGCTCAGGTAGCCATTAACTAAGATCATGGAGCATCATTTATTTAATAGTATATCAATTTTTCTATGGTTCCTTACACGTGTTGACTCACAAACCCTAAGAAACAATTTGTGTCTTATGTTGCTTATGATTTTTCCCACTTGTTGTTTTGGAAGTCATTATTCACGGCTCAGAGGTTGTAGGAGAAATTAACAGAGACTTAGATATTATTTTCATGTTTTGACATTAGTTGTAGTGAGGAGAAAGAAAAAATATCATGTACAGGAAAGTTCATAGCGAATCCTACAGATGCGTTGTGAACCTACTGAAAGTAAAATGGTTTGCAATGAACTCTAACAATATGATAAATCAGAGTTATGGGAGAGTTTCCAGTTGTCAAAGGAGGTTCGAATGGTTCCCTAGGAAGAATTTATACATCAAGGGACACTTTTACCTAATATCCAACTCCACTAGATCTCCAAACATGAGTTGGATGCAATTGCATTTATCATCACCAACAACTTCCTGGAATCTAGCAGTTAGTTAAGTTTAAGTTTGTTTTTCTACTTCCACGCCTCTCCAAGGCACATAATACTATGCATGAGATAGGTGGCGATTCATAGAATGAATTTTAATGTAAATTTCTATTTAATGTGTGATGTGACTTCTGAATAGGGTTTGAGTGGTTTATGAGAGACTCGTATCTTTTTTTTTCAGACTGTAAAAGTTTCCAGACTATGTATGTACAGACTTAAGACTCTTGGATAATTGAATATCAACTCATTTTTCTATTGGTACATGCTATATTCTTGTCTTTCTTTGATGTTACCTACTGATAAAGGATTTATCTTTAGTACTTGTGTTCATGAAATGCAGTAGCTGATTTATTGTCTATTTGTTGGTGCAAGTATTGTCAAAGAACATCTTCTTGTTGACTAGGAGGCTCCTTGTTAGTAAGAATTCTACTATATGTTTTTCAAAAGTGCCTGATGTAACTTGGTTCATGTATTTCATTTTTCTCCTTCAGGCTTCCATATTTTCACTAGTGTTCTAAAAATTTATCTAAGATTGTTCAAGCCTTGCTTGCTAGAGTATGTTTTGTGGAAATTTTGTGTTGATATTTTTAAAATTGAGTTTCTCATCCATTTGTTACACTCGAATTAAAAACATCAATTTTACACATCTACATAATTCTGATGGGTATTAGTCTTACACATACAACAATCTAGTTGTGACTTCTAGTGCTAACATTTTTGGTGTCATTGTCGGGGAGGAGAAATTGAAGATCTTTCCTTGGGCTATACGACAAGGATACTATTGGTTTTTATGGTGTACAAAAACCAATAATAGAAGAGACTGCATAGTGCACCTGAAGACTCCAAATTCATTTGTGGCTCCTAAGAGAAGAAGAACGAAAGCTAATACACATTCACCTCTGGCCACACCTATACCAGACCCAAAGAAAATCATAAAGAAGGGAAAGGATTTGCAAGGAGCCTCATCTTATAAATCTTTAGGTACTACTAGGAACCTATCTGATTTTTTCTTTCACACACGTGTTTCTATTTCCAAATATGTTCATTTACCTGAGGTTCAAACCCCTGTAAAATCCCAACTAGAAGGTCATCCTCTTAAACATACACATTTTTCTCCTGGTTTGAAAGAAAAGATCCTTGAAAGTTTTGATTTATTTGCATCACCTGAAGTTGTTAAATGGTTCAGACTTGAAATTTTAGAATATTTCCCAGCTTTAGGATCTCCAAATACTTATTTACTCAAGCCCATTAAAACTAAAGAAAAATGAACTTCCTTCCTTGTTAAGAACTCAACAGAAACATCAAATATTGGCCCAGTCCCTGTCAAGTCTGAGTCTTCTAAAGTCTTGAAAGAAAGTATTTTTAGTGAAATTATTTTTACTCTTCCTAATTTAGAAGAAGAAATATTTGATAATTCTAGAATTCCATTACCTGCTAAGTATGAAAAAGAATCTGTAATTGAAAAGGTTGAGAAAGAAATAGAGTGGGTAGAATGGGAATCTCCTTTTCTTGATGTTCTAAGTGTTGATTGGCCTAAATTTTTTCAAGTTGAGACATAAGAAGTTATGTCCTCTACTCAAACTCTAGGAGGATCACTAAAGTCACAACCCTCTTCACCTCATTCTACTCTGTCTGCTATCTACTCTATTGTAACCTCATCAAAACTCCTAAGAGCCAGACACCTCCTTCTCCTAAGATGGTAGGAATGAATCCACCTCTAAACAAAATGGATGCCATTGTGGTTGCTAGGTATGCATCATTAGTGCTTCCTCAACCCACGAATTCCATTCCAGTTAGATATTACCTTAATTACATGCCAAAATTCACTGGAGAAGAAGATATTACTGTAGAAGAACATATTGTTTCCTTTTATAGTTATGAAGATAACCTGAACATTGAAAATGAAGATGTTTGGATGAGGGTATTTGTGCAAATCCTATATGGGGAATTCCACAAGTTCTTTATAAGTTTACTCCCAGGATCAATAGTTGGAATTGAGGCCCTGGATGATGCTTTCTTAACGCATTGGGGTGACAAGAAATATTTTTTGTACTATATTACAGAATTTGGGGCTCTCAAAAGTAAAGAGGGAGAATCTGTGTCTAACTTTTCTAAAAGGTTTAAAAAAATGTACAATAAAATTCCTACTGAGATTAAGCCCACTGAGACCTCTGCAAAATAACTTATGCAAGTGCCTTTGACCCTAAGTTTTTTCTGTTGTTGAGAGAAAAAAGATTTGCTACATTGGCTCATATGCAAGATGTTTCCCTAGAAGTTGAGTCAAATATTTTAGCAGCAGATAAATTAAGAGGAAGATCTGGCAGAGAGAGGAGACAACAAAAAACAAAGTCTTGTCCTTTAGATACTTTAGGTACAGATCCAAATGTTTATGAGTTGACCAAGATGGTCAAATCGTTATCTACAGAAATGGAAAGGTTAAAGCTTGAAGGGAGACAAGCCAATAAAAACCCTCAAGACTTTGGAAACATGAACCAATTTAGAAGGAAAAATAATCCAACTCAGGGTTTGCAGAGAGATCGTAGGAACAATAAAGATCAAAGAGTTCAATCCCCTTTCCATAATAATCTATTTGATGAAGAAAATGAAGAAAAAGAGCTGGAAGGGGTAGAACCATAGATTCATTGTGTTACAGATAAACTCGCCTCACCTCATCTTACTAAAAGTGAGTATGAGGAGTACTTGATGTGTAACCAGATAGATGAATTGGCTCATGAAGAGTAAGTTTATCAGACAAAAGGTTAGAAAAAATATAACTTGAGATCAAATAAAAATGTTGACAAAACAAATACACCTCCTCAGTCCAAAAAGACAGATGCCCCTGTGAAATTTTCCCCTACCAAAGAAACAGAAGGACACACCAATCAACCAATGATAAAAACTCCTACACATGAAGTGAAAGATGCTGAAAAATCTCATTCTAATTTCAGTTTTGAGCATGAAATTCAAAAAATTAAGATTCTCATTTCCTTGCTTGAGCTAGTAAAAAAATGAAGGGTTCAAAAAATCAATTTTGAAGGTTTTGTAGCCCACATCTCATCCATCTCCTTCAGATTCTATCAATTTACAAGATGATAAGCTTGCAGTCATATTGAGGCCCATGGTGGAAGGTAGAGATGATTCTTCTCCTCCATTTTACACTTCTTTGAATGTGCATGAAAAGATATTGCATAATTGTCTTATGGATTCTAGTGCATCTCATAATCTGATGCCTAAGGATGTCATGGATGAATTGGGCTTGGAAATCACTAAAACTTATCATGACCTGTACTCTTTTGATTCAAGGAAAGTAAAGTGTTTTGGGGTTATAAAAGATTTAGTTGTTACACATTTCCAATTGCCTATGAAAAGCATGGTCATGGACATTGTAGTTGCAGATGTACCCCCCAAATTTGGGATGTTGTTGTTTAGATCATGGATCAAGAGGTTAGGAGGAAATTTAAAAATGGATCTTTCTTATGCTACAATACCAGTATTTGGGGGTGAGAACATGAGATTGTATAGAGAAGCTCAATTGGCCCATTTCATTAGTGATGAGAAAAATCCTACAAACCATCCCATCTATGTTGTTGATAGTGATTTGGGGTCTAGTATTCTACATCTTATTGATTCCCCTCGGCCATGCTTAGAGATGAATAATCATCAATCAACAAAATGTGAAATAACTTGACAGGGGGTTCAACTGTGGAAGATGTATTTATATGGATCATATTCTAAAGATGGGGCTAGTGCAGGAATAATATTCATCTCTCCTTCCAAAGAAGTCATAACCTTGTCATTCAAACTTGAGTTTGAGGTGACAAATAATATTGCAGAATATGAGGCTATGATTTTGGGGCTTAGGGTTGCAAGGGATATGAAGATAGAGGGTCTAAAAGTATTTGGTGATGCTGAGCTGAATGTTAGTAGGTAAAAGCCATATGTCAAACTAAGCATGTCAGGTTAAAGGCTTACATAAATGAAGTTTGGGACCTGGTATACAACTTCTTCTCAACATTCAACATTTCTTACAATCCTAGGAGCGTGAATTCAATAGTTGATTCCTTGGTTGTTTCTACTAGCAATTTTAGAATTCCATTGCCTCCCAAGATCAAATATGATGTTGACGTTAAATATAGGCCTGCCATTCCTAACAATGTCAAACACTGGAAGGTTTTTGAAGATGATGAATAATTGAAGAGGTTTTTGGAAATAGTGGATGAATTTTATGCCCTGCATATTGACCAAGATTCAAATGATGGTCAAAATCTACATGCTGATAAGTTTTTGAACAAAATTGTAGATCATGAAATTGTTCAATTGCCAGGTAATCACATTCCTAAGGGTTTAGTTCCTTTAGAGAGGATCTTTGATAATAACGGCGTTGTTGTTAAAATGAGTGGTTCTAAATAAAATGCAGACCTGATAGACTGTAATTTATACACTGAAGAAGAGCCTAAATATGTAAAACTATCCAAAAGTTTATCAGAAAATCAGAGGGCTGAATATGTCAAATTGTTGAAAGAATTTTCTGATGTGTTTGCATGGAAGTATGAGGAGCTGAAGACTTATGATAAAATCATCATTGAACATAGGATAGCTTTAAAATATGACACTAAGCCTTTCATAAAAAATCTCATGCAGATTAATCCAATGCTATTGCCTATTATGGAGAAAGAGGTTAAGAAGTTTCTTGATGGTCAAATCATTATCCCTCTGAGGTACTCTGATTGGATAGTTAATTTGGTCCTTGTCAGAAATAAGAATGGTGAGATTAGGCTTTGTGCTAATTTCATGAATCTAAATAGGCGTTCTAGAGAGGACAACTACCCTTTACCCAAGATGGAACACATTTTGCAAAGGGTGACTAGATCAATGAGGATTTTAATGATTGATGGGTTTTCAGGCTACAATCAAATTTCTATGTTTCCAGAGGACAGAGAGAAGACATCATTTACCATTCCCTGGGGTACATTCATGTATGACAAGATGCCATTCGGTCTTAAGAATGCAGGGACAACTTTCCATTATGTAATGGACATTGCATTTATTGGGGAGAAAGACAATTTTGTGGTTATATATATGGATTACATTACAATGTTTTCCAAGTCTGATCAAAAGCATTACCAACATATGAGAAAAATGTTTTTGAAGTGCAAAAAGTTTGGTCTGTCCCTAAATCCACAAAAATATTTTTTTTCCATGAAGGAGGGTAAGTTGTTAAGACACATTGTCTCGGATGATGGTGTGAATATTGACCCCAATAGGGTAGAGGCTATAAAAAATATTTCTATTCCAAGGTCTAAGAAAGAAATCCAGTCCTTCTTAGGTAAAATAAACTTTTTGAGGAGATTTATATCTAACTTTGTTGAGCTAGTGAAATTTATCACTGCCATGTTGAGAAAAGAAAGTGAAGTCAAGTGGACACCAGAAGCTAGGAGTTCTTTTGATCATATTAAGAAAGCATTGGTTGATGCTCCTGTTCTGATAAGTCCTGATTACTCAAAGGAATTTTTGTTTTTTTCCTTTGCCTCTGATGATACGCTAGTTGTTGTCCTTCTTTAGAAGAATTTGGATGGTATGGAACAACCTATTTCCTTTTTTAGTAGGGATTTGAGAGATGTTGAAGTCAGGTATGATATAATGGAAAATCAAGATTATGCTTTAGTCAGAGCTCTTAAGGCTTTCATGGTGTATGCTATTCACTAAAAAATCATTTCTTATGTTCCCTCAAGTTCTTTTAAATAAATTATGATTCAGCCTGATATTGATGGGAAAAGAAGAAAGTGGATTGCTAATATTTTAGAGTTTGATCTAGAGGTGAAGCCCACCAAGATGGTAAAAGGTCGAGGATTATCTAGGTTTCTATCTGAATCAAATTATAAAGCATTGGGAGTGAATTTCATGGGGACTAACTATGTAAATCAACAATCTGAAGTAAGAACAACTTCCTACAAGTTAACTCAAAGTTGGCAGAATGCAGTTGGTACAAGAACATCATTGATTTCTTGCAGAATTTGCAGTCTCCTATTGGACTTGAGAAGGCTAAGGTAAGATCTATGAATCTTAAGGTAGTCAAGTATTGCATTGTTGATTAGATGTTATATTGTAAGGATCCTTCTGGTATTCTATTGATATGTTTAGATCCCGAGTAGGCAAAACAAATTATGATTGAATTTCATGGGAGTTTATGTGAAGGTCATCACTTCTGGAGAACCGCATCATACAAGATAATTCGAGCTAGGTATTTCTGGCCTAACTTGTTCAGTGATGTGTGTGCAAAGATCATAATGTGTGACAAATGCCAGATATTATCAGGTAAACAACAATTCGATTCTTTGCCTCTAAAACCAATTTTGGTATTTGGTCCTTTCCAGAAGTGGGGATTAGATTTTATTGGAGAAATTCATCCATCCTCCAGTGGTAAACACCATTGGATTCTGACTTCTAATGATTACTTTACTAAATGGATAGAAGTCATTCCCACCAACAATGAAACACATAAAGTAATCATTACTTTCTTAGAATATATTTTGTCAAGATTTAGTTGCCCAAAGAAAATTGTCACTGATAATGTAACAACCGTCAAAGTTGATCCTATGGTGAAGTTTTGTGAAAAAATTGGCATCCAGCTTATCCATTCCACTCCATATTACCCCCAGGGTAATGGATTAGTAGATTCCTCCAACAAGATCTTAGTGAAGATCATCAAAAAGTTGTTGGAAGACAATAAAAAGTCATGGGATTCTAAGTTAAAGTTTTCTCTCTCAGTAGACAAAGTAACAACTAAGAGGTCAATTGGTATTGCACCATTCCAACTGGTTTATGGACCATAAGTTGTTTTCCATGCACAACTAGCTTTACCTATGGCAAAATTTATTCAAGATCAAGAAGGAGAACCAAATGACATGGTTAGAAGGATGCATCAATTTATGGAAGTGAAACAAACTAGAGAAAAATTGTTGGACAGAGCACAAAGTCATCAACAAAAAATTTAAGAGGTTTTTGAAAAGAGGGTAAAGAAATAATATTTTCAACTTGGAGACCTGGTGCTCAAGTGGGATTCTCAAAGTAAGGATAAAAGAAAGCATGGTAAATTTGAAGCTCTATGGGTTGGCCCTTTTAATATTTCTGAAGTCTTGCACAATAACACTTTTAAGCTGCAGAACTTGGAGGGTGCTGAAATTTCTGGTGGCCCAGTCAATGGGAATTTTCTCAAATTTTTTTTACTAAATTCGTGGGTGGTTTAATTCCATTGTAAATACCAATATGTTTAGTTAGTTTTTTTCTTTTATAATAATGAATCCATGCCCAATATAATAGCAGCTGGTCTCTGTAAGATGATTTAACTTGTAGGTGAATAATTCTTGAAAATCAGAATCATATTCAATTGACAGATAAGGCACTTGAACTTTAAATGTTCTTGGAGCCTCATAGGGAGGTCTCCATTCTAAGTAGGAGCTAGATGTTAACACATAGGATGTACAGGAGTCAAGGTTTTCTCCCATCTTTTAAATTTTTTGTTAGTCTAATATCAGAAGGACTCTTTTGGTCTTTGTCAGTCATGCGTTTTCTCCTTCTTATAAGACATCTGTTTAAAATTGTCAGCTTAAGTCATAAATGTTGGACATAGTGGTATGATATTTTCATTTATTTCAACAGGGTGTAGAAGAATCCAGTACAAACCCAAAGCTCATAAGGAAGAACATTAATCGAAGCTTTGAAGAGATGATGCACAAGAGTCATTCATTCTTATTTCGGGACAATCCAGGATCGTTAGATCGAGGAGAAGTCAGAGGTTGGGAAGGATTAAATATAAACCGTCAGATATGAAGCAGGAGATTTGTATGATCTCATCGTTCGTTAGATCAAGGAGGGACTTCAGATGAATTCTCGACCATCCGATCGAGTCTAGTGGAAGGAGAGTGTAAGCCATAATATCCTGGAGTCTCGGATTAAAAGAACTCATACAGATCATTGATATAATATCTCCTCGGGAGAAGCATGAGCCGTTGGATCAGGTGGTCAACTCCGACACTAACTACTCTGGAAAAAAGGAGTCTAGAACATGTGAATTTACCCGAAGGCCGAAGCCCAGAAGTCACAAACTTCGGTCAACTCCGACGCTGACCACTCCGGTGAAAAGGAGACTAGAACAGGTAAAATTTCCTGAAGGCCGAAGCCTCGAATTCATGAAATCCAGTCAAATCTGTCTCTAACCACTCCGACAAAAAGGAGTCTAAAATATGAAATTTTACCCAAAGGCCAAAGCCTCGAAGTCAGGAACCCCTATCGACCATCGGATTAGAGGAAGAATAGGAAATCCCATTAAACGTTGATCTATTCAGCACACACCAAGGAAGAAGGTGTTCAACTCTCGCCTTGACCTACTTCGACGATAAATAACTCACATAAACCAATAACTCCTGAACCCTAGAGTTCCAAAATAAAAAAAGGCCATAGGATCAAGACAAGTTGAAAATTGTTTGCACTCTTTTCATCGTTTGATGAGCAAAAAGTGAGTGCTTACATGCCTAGTTGGGCTCTGCTAGTCATGACAGCTGTATGGTAAAAGTTTAGAAAGAAAACAACAAAGCTATTAACAAGAATTAAACAAAAAACTAAATAAAACTATGAGCATAGAACAAAAATAAAAACAAATGACAATGGACCAATATCACCAATGTATTAGCTGGTTTGATAGATGAAATCCAAAGATACACAAAGGAGAAAGAGGACTTGGGTCCCTTCCCTCTCCAATGGAAGGCTCTTGAGGCCCTCAACT
>ML784660.1:321272-332991 GCA_009831015.1 Picea engelmannii | reverse complement strand
ACTCAAGTGAGGGGTGAATAGCTTATGAAATGCAGCTTACAATGTGTGTTGCCAAAGAAGGGGTCTCTAGCAATCTCAGCAGCATAACAGTATGAAGAATTCCTTAAGAAAATGGTGGTCATTCATGGCTTTTTATAGCCAAGATTTGGGTTATTATGCAACCTCTTTTGAATGTGAAAAGAGGCTCTTTAGGGCACAATTAGGTCTTTGACCAGCCTCCCCACACAGATTGAGCTCGGATTTGATGTCAAATCGACTTGGGAGCCGATCCATTAGTGGTTGGGAGACCGACCAGTTTCATAAATGCGCCATTTGGCAGGCGCGCGGGTTTTTCACCCCACAGCCGCGCATATGCGCTCCAAGTACGAAGATGTTGCGCGCGCACGCGCGCCCAGTGGGTGCATAGCGCTTTGTAATTTTTTGGCCATTTTGCATAGTTTTGGCCCTTTTGCTGTGCTATGGAATTAATCCTTGTGCCATGAACGACTGTTTTTCTGTGCTGACGATGCAAAGTTCTTGTCGCCCTGTGCGGACGAAATTTCAGTGATAACAAAAATCTATGGTGGTAGATCTATATGACACTTCAGAAATAATAAAAGGATAATACAGAAGTGCCAAAACTCCTGAAGCCATGAAGTACCGAAGTCACGAAGTAAGACATGTGGCAAAATGTGAATATGACATGTGGCCCAATCAAATGGTGACAAGTGTCAAGGTCAATGTGGCACATAAGGACTGTAAAAGTTACAAATCAAGGTGACACATGGAAGCCACTCAACTAGTGCCACGTCAATAGTGACTTCAACAAGAAACATCACTCTAGGAGCACATCCTTCATGGATATCCAACTTCTCCTACCAACAAAACTACCCGAAGCACTGAAGGCCAAAGTCACAAATAGCAGAATATAGGTAGAGCGGGAGCTCCTTTGTGCCTAAGTCTACGGTCCTAGCTCCTGGACATATGAAGGTTATCAAGAAAGGAGTGCTAATACACCCTTCGATATAATTTGCTCCAGAAGAGTTGGAATATTGCAATGGTCTGAGTCCTTAAACACTGAAGTCCCAAAATCAACGAGAACCGTTCATATCAAACATGCAAACAAAATGTGACCGTCAATCTTGATAAGTGATTAAGAACTCATTTGAATTAGTGCTTAGACACCTCCTATGGTCATATGGAATAGAGGTCCTGAAAGTGCGTCTATGCGAATTTAACATACAAGAGGAAGAATGTTTCCTCTATCAAGAAGAAACTTTGAACCAGACAGGATCTGGATTTTGTTATGATTGATATTAAGTGATCAAATACATCCAATGTGTTTATTTTTTGGATAACTGGGGATGCAACAAAATCTTAAGAATAAAATTAAAAGGCATGAGATCGAATTAAAATAAATTGATCCATACCTGTGATCTATTTATGAAAAATCCCTCTTACTAAATTGAAAGCCTTTCACATTAAATGGGTGAATAAAATAGAGAGAGAGATTAATTCTAAATTAAAAGACAAATGTTATTATTGTTAATTTAAATGAATATGTGCAATGTTCCAAACAAAGGGACACAATGCTTCAAATCTCACACCAGTAGGAAGACTATATAAGCAAGAAAGAACGATAAACAAGAAGTGTCTCTCTAGTCCGAATAAGAAGACCAAAAGAAGAAGAAGATTTCGAAGAAGAACAAATGATGATACTTATGTAGAGGGTGGAAGGGAGGAGAAAGGGAGAATTCATATCCTTTACTAAGTAAAGTGTGAATAAAAGGGAGTTGGTGCTTCCTAGGGTTGGTTCCCTAAAGACAAGGGAGTTGGTGCTTCCTAGGGTTGGTGCCCTAAAACAAGGGAGTTGGTGCTTCCTAGGGTTGGTGCCCTGAAGAAGGGAATTTGTGTCTCCTAGAGTTGGTTCTCTAAAAAGGATTGGTGTCTTTCACTATCTTAGATTATTCTTTATAAAAACTTGTAAATTCTTGTTAATTATATGTATATAATTGATTTTATATACAATTCTATTGTTGATCTTTGTGGGAATTTATAAAATAACAAATTAATTACTATTTTTTTAAAAAGTGGCAAAACTTATTCACCTCCCCTCTCAGTATTTCCAACAATTGGTATCAGAGCTAGTGCCTTCAACATAGTCTAATAACTGGAAGGTAGATCCTGAAATGGAACAGCAAGAGGGAATGTCTTCCAACAAAGCACCATTGTTTAATGGAGGTGGCTATGTTCTTTGGAAAATAAGAATGAAAAGATACATGTTGGCTCTCTGTTTTGATGTCTCGCAATCTGTTGTACATGGTTACACTGCACCGACTACTCCACCCACAGATACTGCAAGAAAGACAATTTGCAATGACAACTCAAGAGTTTTTAATGTCATTCAAGGAGGATTGAAAAATTCTATATGTGTGAAGGTAATTCATTGTAAGTCAACTAAGAAAATATGGGACAAATTAGAGGTTGTATATGAAGGTAATAACAAAGTCAAGGAAGCCAAAATACAAACCTATAGAGCTCAGTTTTAAAATTTGAAAATGAAAGAAGAAGAGAACATTGTTGAATACTTTCATAGGGTAGATGAGGTAGTTAATTCAATCAAAGCATCAGGAGAATAACTTACCGATAAAAAAATTGTAAAAAATATCTTAAGGTCATTACCTTTGAGATATGATGCCAAGATTTCCACAATTGACAATATTCCAAAACTTGACAAAATCACAGTAGATTAGCTTCATAGAATTTTTACAGCATATAAGATGAGAATAGGGAGCGAAAAACCATCAAAAGGAGAAACAACCTTTAAAGCATCTAAAACAAAGATGAGGCAGGAGAAAAATGACAATGACAAGTTATCATATATATCTAACGAAGAAATTTCCAACTTCATGAAAAAAACTCAAGAAAGGGACTGTGAAATACAAAGGAAAGATTCCTCTAATATGTTTCACATGTGAAAACATTGGACACTTTGCCAATAAATTTCCCTATCCTAAACACGAGGAAAGTGATGATGAAAGAACCTTCAAAGTTTATAAGAAAAACAAAACCAAAGATAAAAATAAGTTCTACAAGAAGAAGAAAATGTTCTTTACCCAAGAAGACAATAGCTCATCTGAGGAAAGTGAAGAAGAGGAGCCATAAATTGTATTTATGGGAATAAAAACTCAAGATGATAATCATTCGGAAGATGAAGAAGATGTGAACCTCAAGGAAGAATTCATTCGTGCAATTGAAGAACTAAGAAAATCTAAAAAACAAAACAAGTTGTTAAGGGAACAACTTCTAGAGATTGAAGAAGCTACTAAATCAAGAGAAAATGAAGTTTCCAAAACCATTAGTGAGTCAAAACAATTTATTATTAAGTTAAAAACACAACTCCAAGAAACCAAAAGAAAAGAAGAAATATTTAATAAAGAACTCAATGAAAAACAACAAATATGTAATATATTGGAGGATGAAATAGTTCAACTAATAGGGAAACTAGAAAAATAAGATATTCGGTCTAAGTTTAAAAACAACTCAAAAATCTTGAGTAACATTCTTAGTAGTTAGATATCATCAAATGATATGATAGGACTAGGATATGATCCCTGTACAGAACAAGTGTTGGGGCTCATAAATGTCCTATTCTCATCCACCTTTCCCTTCATCATTCTTCACATTTCATTGCCCCATTAACCTTTCATGATATCATTTCCATAAATATACTTGGGTTTCACCTTATTGTTCTCCACTTTATTCATTTTAGTATTTAAAATGAATTTGTGATTAAATGTTATAAAATCAACATGTTTTCATATATATCTCAAATATGTGTGAGATTTGTAATGTGTAGGAATATATGAAGGATTAATTCAAAGGACTTCTCAAATACTTCTCTCCACCATTTCAATATTTGAGGAGATAAGTCAATCCCATTCCAAGGAGAAGATCATGGAGATTTGGTTAGAATATCTTATCTAAGATATATGAGAGATATGTGTGAGGATTTAAAGGGATTATATTTTGTAATAATGGGAAATAGGTTGAGAGAATAGTGGATCTGCAATTATGAGATGGTTATCTTCTTCATGTATATAAGAGAGTTCTCTCTCTTCATTTCATTAGCTTGAGTTTTTGGAGATAGTCTTGTAATTAGGAGAAGGGGATTCTTAGCTTTGTTATTATTTCATGTTTTGTCATTTGACTATTGTAATATAATTTGAGATTGATATATTGTGTGAGCTCACATATGTTATTTGTCGTTAACTCTTCACATGTTGTATTGCTTTTCCTTTATGCAATTTCATGCTTTCCTAGATTAATGTTTCATGCTTTCCTAGATTAGTTTCATTTCAACAATTTAGATTAGATTACTTCTACTTCAGTCCTGCATATATAGTGCGTGTGCTTCGTAAAACTACGAACCTCGGATTGACAAATTAAATGGTTGGGGAATTACTACAACGGAATTAAACGACAATATTTCCGCCTAACATTTTGGCGCCGTTTCTGGGGAAGCACAATGGATTGAGGTATTAGTTTCTTTTTCATTTCAATTCATGCAAGTGTGATTAGACATGATCCTAACTCCGAGGTGACATACGGGTAAGGACATATAGGGTAGTGTAAATTTCAATTCATGCAAGTGTGGTAGTTTAAATTTCAATTCATGCAAGTGTGATTAGACATGATCCTAACTCCGAGGTGACATACGGGTAAGGACATGAAGGGTAGTTTAAATTTCAATCCATGCAAGTGTGATTAGACATGATCCTAACTCCGAGGTGACGTACGGGTAAGGACATGTAGGGTAGTTTAAATTTCAATCAATGCAAGTGTGATTAGACATGATCCTAACTCCGAGGTGACATACGGGTAAGGACATGTAGGGTATTGCAAATTTCAATTCATGCTAGTGTGATAGTTTAAATTTATTTTTCATGTAAGTGTGATTAGACATGCTCCTAACTCTGAGGTGACATATGGGTAAGGACATGTAGGGTAGTGTAAATTTCAATTTTTGCAAGTTAGTGTAAATTTCAATTTCCGCAAGATTAGTTTAAATTTTTGCAAGCGTGATCTACATGTGTTGGTTCTAGGGGTCTTAGCAACTACTTGAATGGAGACTATTCATGTTCTCCCTGACCAACTATCAGGAACGTTTTAACTTCCACAACTGTGAAGAGTATTTTTTTTTTATGTTTTAGCAAGAGTGTTTTTTAAAGTTTTTCATTTTGATTTGGGTACTGTAAGAATCCTCTTTTAACATGATTTAACAATGAATGTCAGCTTGGAACTACTCACTCAGATCCTCGCAGATGTCGAGATTTCCTCTTCCCATGAAGAAGAGATCTTGATAAGGATCAAACATTCAAATACTCCTCCAGAAACAATTGATGATCCAACATCTAAAGACTCTGATGCATCTGATGACGAACAATTGATTGAAAAGGAGATCGAGGAAGATGAAGAGGAGTTACAGCATGATCTGAGCGGGGAACAACAAACCTATGAAATCTTGATCGAACGATGGTTTCAAGCGAGTACTAGGTTAGACACATTTAGTTTTTCTTTTTATTTTCTTAATTTACAATTTCAACAACTAATTTCGC
Source organism: Picea engelmannii (assembly GCA_009831015.1). Classification (NCBI taxonomy): domain Eukaryota; kingdom Viridiplantae; phylum Streptophyta; class Pinopsida; order Pinales; family Pinaceae; genus Picea; species Picea engelmannii. The sequence goes on along the minus strand of ML784660.1, from coordinate 327,394 downwards.
ACGCTCATACATATTCTCGACTGTCAATTGTGAAATTGAAAGATAACATATTTTTATTACTGTTGCGTGCATGGCTACATTGGCTCTTTGATTATACGTAACTAATGTCTCATTTCTAATTAGCGTAGTGTAGGTAGGATTTTATTTTCAAGCTTTTTATTTTTGCTAGAATAAGTATGCTCTCCTCCGCGTTTAGTGCGATCGCGAGGATCAGAAAATAGGGATGATTTGGATTTCAAGAATGAGTGTTTTAACATGCTTAATAGTAAATCAAATAAAACCAATTTTACATGTTGTTACAACATGCTGAAACAGTGAAATTTTTACATGCTGTTACAGCATGCTGAAACAGTGAAATTTTTACATGCTGTTACAGCATGCTGAAACAGTGAAATTTTTACATGCTGAACAGTGAAATTTTTGTATGCTGAAACAGTGAAATTTTTTTTACATGCTAAGACAGTCGTTGTTACAGCAACATTTTATATGCTGAAACAGTGATTTTTTTTTTTTACATGCTGCAACAATGAAATTTTTACATGTTGAGACAGTTGCTGAAACAGTGAAATTCTACATGCTGTTTGAGTGAAATTTTTCTATGCTGAAATAGTGAAATTTTTACATGCTGAGACAGTCACTGTTACTGCGAAATTTTACATGCTGTCACAACAACCTGTTACAGCGAAAAATTTTCATGTTGTTACAACGAAATTTTTCATGCTGATACAGTGAATTTTACGTGCTGAAACAATGACGTTTTTGCTGTAACAAAGATTGAATAAATTTGCATATCTTAATTTGAGTTGCTGCAACATCCCTTGAATTACAACCTGCAAAACAAACAAATGAATCAATCCTGTCATTAGTCTTCTCTCACATCTGCGTAGCAAGAAAATGATTTCAATGGTTTACTGCTCCACCTTCTCATCTCCAATAAGCATTTAGGCTTGAATTCTGTTTGTATCTTTTCAATAATAGGAAAGCTCGAAATTTCTCTAGATAATTTTAGAATTTGATTCGGGATTCATATCTATAACTGGACTATGTTGTTAATGGAAAAATATGGGCCAATTTCCACTGCCTATATCTCCGTAGTTTAGTTACCGATAGTCCACAAATTCTTTCAAATCGAATCAAAACCAATTGCTTAAAAAAAAAAAAGGATGATTAGTTGGGTTGCCTATTATTGGAAGCTCTGTATTAATAAACAACCAGTACGTGTCCCTCCAATCACACTTCACGATGATCGCATATGCTTTCAGATTTGAGATTAATCGATTGTTTGTTGATGTGGCATCCGGGAGAGATGGAAATCAACGGTATCGTATCAAACTGCGTCATAGATTATGCATGTTCAATCAGTCCAGATCCTGAAGCAACCAGATCATGCCTATCCACTACACGCTACAAGAACGCAAAACCGTTATAACGAATAGCTAAAAATAAGCATTAATATGTAGCTAAGATCAATCAATTGGTTGATTCATTTGTGAAATCCATTGATAGAAGTTTTGATGATTTATAATTTGGACAGGGACGCAACAATAGTTTATTCTAGTCGGGATCTTCATCGTGATCTTGAGACCCAACTCACATATGCAATGAGAAACTCTCGATCTAAATTGTTTTGTCAATTAATGTCCATTTACAGACAGACAACTTTGGGTGCATTTTTCGAGCAAACAGTGACAAATTTCAAAAATCTGGGACACGGGTTTTGTGCAGAATGGTCTTATTTAGTTGACACGTGGACAGTTAGCCAAAATTCTTCTTGGTTTGAGAGCAGTTTTGATTTTTCGGGACATGAAAAAGCTCAATTTCAGGATGGACGGTTTTTAACAACAGTCAAACTCATGTTCAGTTGGAAGAAATGGCAGATTTCTTTATGGAACAAGCAAGTTGAAGCTATTGCAGTTCTTAAAAAAATATATGAATCAGACCACTTGAAGGGTGAAATTGAACAACTCTCTTCTACAGTTGAAGAAGAGCTTCAACAGGTGCAGCCCATGGAAAGAATTGGATACTTTAGCTTGTTTAGCAAAAAGGAAATAAGACTTGCTTTACTTGCTGGGGTTGGTCTACAGGTGTTTCAGCAATTAACTGGCATCAATACTGTTATGTATTACAGTCCCACTATTGTTGAGCTGGCTGGTTTTGTTTCAAATAAAACCGCCTTGTTGCTATCTCTTATGGTTTCTGGAATGAATGTTATTAGCTCTATTATTGGCATATCTCTTTGGTTTAGCGATGACTGCTGGTATTAGTGGCTTACTCTTTGGTTATGATACAAGTGTCATATCAGGAGCCCTTCTCTACATTCGTGATGAATTTAAAACAACGAATGAGAGGAAATTTCTACAGGAAACTATTGTTAGCATGGCAGTAGCAGGTGCTATCATTGGAGTTGCTTTAGGTGGATGGCTTAATGATACTTATGGGCGCAAGAAAACAACTCTTTTGGCTGATTTTGTTTTTGTGACTAGATCAGTCTGTATGGCTGCTGCACCAGATTCATATGTACTTATTCTTGGTAGGCTTTTAGTAGGCTTTGGTGTTGGTGTCACATCAATCACTGCTCCAATATATATTGCCGAAGTTTCACCGTCTAAGATAAGAGGAGGACTAGTGTCTGTGAATGTGCTAATGATAACTGGCAGGCAGTTTCTGTCCTATCTTGTGAGGTACCAGGGACATGGCGTTGGATGCTTGTGAACAAGAGAGTATCGGGACTAGTCACAGGAGTACACATTAAATTCTTGATGATCACTTTGTTGAAAATTTGCTAAAATAGGATATATCTTTGTCTTCACATTAAGGACACATCTAGATTCGCTGCAATTGACATGAATATCAAAAGGTCATGAACTCTCCATTAATATATTTCATATGATTATTTGAGATCTAATACATTACAACAATGTCCCTGCAGTTTTGGTCTTGGATATTTCTCTAAGACAAAGGAGTCCGGAAAGAGTGTTTCGATTAACCAATTCCAGGTCAAAGATGTAATATGGAAGGCAAATCTAGGCTGGCAAACACCCAAAATTTTGATGCCTCTGATTTTGTTAGTTATATACGAGTCATTGATATGTACATAAATTTTAATAAGCTACCTCATTCAAGTGAAAAAATCACAATTTGGATCTCCATCTCATCCTCACGCAGAGCACAAAATTTTTTTGTGGGAAATTGGGGGTTATGTTGTCATTTATCGTCCCACCGTGCACATTATGATTAATGTGTTTTTGTAGGCATTGTATTGTAGGATCGACTGTTGTGTTCGCTTACTGGATCTATATGCTCTAATTATTCATGATTATGCAGAAAAACAATTAAAATCAATGGAGCAGCTTGACTAATTTCTTGGGTAAATTTGACAGACAGCATTCAAGGACTTTAGTGACAATTATCAGCAACTGGTTATTAAGCAGATTTGATACAATTAAGACAAATAAGTATGCAAAGGTAACAGGTATAAAAACGCAGTCTATTTCCTTGATTTGTTGCATTTGCATTTATTTCTGCATGATATGTTTTTCGCAAATCTCACAGTTTTTATGCAGAAATTTGTACTAAGCTTTTTAGGTTCACAGCCGAGCGCATCCCGTGTTGTAGTGATTTTCATGAATCACAACATTTTTTTTTAGAAAACCATGTTTGTTAGATAGCTTGAAGGAGTTGTTACTCAACAGAAGTTGTTACACATCATAACAACAACCGTTTGCTGATACGCAGAAGCAATTTGCTGATACACAACAACTTTTTGTGCATCTTGATGTTTGTTGTTACACAACGAACATGCTGATACACCATGTTGTGATACCCATATTTCCGCATTTCACCAATTTCATGCTGTAACACTGTCCCATTTCTCCTTCAAAGCCGATAAATCATTCCTGTGTTGAAACCATCTTCCATTGCCTTAACTTTCATTATTCCACACACCTATTTTTCTGAGTAGCATAAATCATTTCCTTTATCTTTTTTTCTTTCTTTTTTTCAGTTCATTTTTGCCTCTCCAGTTTTCCTTTTGAATAAAACAAACTCCCTTTTCCATGATTATATTTCCTTGATTCCTTATCATAAAACCTGTTACTACTGAGATCATTACATATATAATCATACCAATCTTTTTACAAACTCGCGTTGACTGATGTGGGATTCCCTAAGGCCCACCTTTCAACAAGCCTTACCCCATCGACCTCAACACCTTATCTAGGATATAGACTAGAGTTCCTTTTTGAGTACCTTAAGGCTTGCATACCTTAATGGCAAGCTCTCTCACTGACAATCATGGGAATACATCAATGTCCCTTGATCGTCGGATCTTGCAAGTGGTTCGACATCAGCACATCTATTCGCACTTCGCCATATGTACTCGGGTACCTTGGCACTCATTAACATCAATGGTGAGTTGCCTCGCATTGGTTAATGACATTCATCATTGGTCGGTAATCCAATGACTTCTTTTTATGCTCGACATCGACACATTCATTCACATGATTAGAATTGTACCATCAGGGTTCGCAATGGGTGAAGACTATACATTTTTCATGACTCTATCAGTAGTTACAGTAGCATGACTTCAGCCATATGAGACTACTGCAATTCCACTTTCACACTTTCTCTTTTCCATGATTTATTCAGCAACAGTTCAACTTCCTCCACTTCACATTCTTTGATTCAGCAGACAACAGTCGTAGCTACAGCAGTAGTCAATTTCCATATGATCCTGCAACAGTGACATCTTCCATGACCTAGCAGCCTCATCAGCCATATTCCTATTGCATAGTTCATCAACATGTTGGGTAAGTGGAGGTATGTTATTTTCTAAACTTTAATCATGTAATTCCTCAACTGCTAGCAATGAATAATTTGGAAATTTTCCTGCTCCAGTTCCCTTTCATTTTTCACTTCTACGACTTATTCCACGTTGCATGAGGACATGCAACAAGTTAAGTTGGGGGGGTATGATACCTTATTCACTATTTACTCCATTTTTCCACGACCATGATTCCATTTTTTCGTCTCATTTACCAGTTATGAACATTTCTTTTCCAACGATACTCTATTGCACTTTACTTCATAGGCACTGATATACAACAAAAGAAAGGGATTTATTATACTCAATGATGTTTTCACATTGATAGCATACATTTTCCAGTAAAAATATGGGCAAATTATTATCATAACAGCAAGAGAACAAGTAAAGAAATGAATGTTGTTAACACAAGAACCAACATTCTTTATATTCATGGTTGTCACACAAGAACCAACCATAAGAAAATGTCAGCTGTTACTGGAAACTAAAAATATGGGTAAATTATTATCATAACATCAAGAGAACAAGTAACGAAATGAATGTTGTTAACACAAGAACCAACATTCTTTATATTCATGGTTTTCACACAAGAACCAACCATAAGAAAATGTCAGTTGTTACTGGAAACTAAAAATATGGGAAAACTATTATCATAACAACAAGAGAACAAGTAACAAAATGAATGTTGTTAACACAAGAACCAACATTCTTTATATTCATGGTTGTCACACAAGAACCAACCATATGAAAAATGTCAGTTGTTACAAATATAAATCCCATCCTGGAAAATATTCATTATCATCACTCAAAGCCAACATTCAGATGCCAAAAATTTTCAAGAATATCCATGCATGGTTGCATAAGGACATGGAACAAGTTAAGTTGGGGGGCATGTTGGGGCTCAGAAATGCCCTATTCTCATCCACCTTTCCCTTCATCATTCTTCACATTTCATCGACCCATTAACCTTTCATGATATCATTTCCATAAATATACTTGGGTTTCACCTTATTGCTATCCACTTTATTCATTTTAGTATTTAAAAGGAATTTGTGATTAAATGTTAGAAAATCAACATGTTTTCATATATATGTCAAATATGTGTGAGCTTTGTAATATATAGGAATATATGAAGGATTAATTCAAAGGACTTCTCGAATACTTCTCTCCACCATTTCAATATTTGAGGAGATAAGTCAATCCCATTCCAAGGAGAAGATCATGGAGATTTGGTTAGAATATCTTATCTAAGATATATGAGAGATATGTGTGAGGATTTAAAGGGATTATATTTTGTAAT
>ML784660.1:267768-321222 GCA_009831015.1 Picea engelmannii | reverse complement strand
GGAGAAGATCATGGAGATTTGGTTAGAATATCTTATCTAAGATATATGAGAGATATGTGTGAGGATTTAAAGGGATTATATTTTGTAATAATGGGAAATAGGTTGAGAGAATAGTGGATCTGCAATTATGAGATGGTTATGTTCTTCATGTATATAAGAGAGTGCTCTCTCTTCATTTCATTAGCTTGAGTATTTGGAGATAGTCTTGTAATTAGGAGAAGGGGATTCTTAGCTTTGTTATTCTTTCATGTTTTGTCATTTGACTATTGTAATATAATTTGAGATTGATATATTGTGTGAGCTCACATATGTTATTTGTCGTTAACTCTTCACATGTTGTATTGCTTTTCATTTATGTAATTTCATGCTTTCCTAGATTAATGTTTCCTGCTTTCCTCGATTAGTTTCATTTCAGCAATTTAGATTAGATTACTTCTACTTCAGTCTTGCATATATAGTGTGTGTGCTTCGTAAGGCTACAAACCTCGGATTGACAAATTAAATGGTTGGGCAATTACTACAACGGAATTAAACGACAATATTTCCGTCTAACAACAAGTAAATGCCTATTAGCTATGCAGATGTTCTTAAGAACCCCATAAGAAGAATAGATAAAAAGACAAGAACAAAACCATGGAAAACTATCCCAAATAAACACAAATCTTCACTTCCTACTAAGGAAAAAGGTGACGAGAAGAATAGAACCGTTAGAAGGAATCCATCTAACAAAAATCAATATATCTTCCTTCGTTATTGTTATTCCTGCAAAAATTTTGGACATAAAGCGATACACTCTAAATCTTATAGAAAGTACAATCCAAGAAATTTCCAAAGATATGAATATAATAAGGGTAATGCAGAAAGAAGAAATTATAACTCCTTCTCTCCCTTACAAGGCTACAATGTTGAATGTTACAAATGCAACAATTATGGTCATAAATCTAGTGAATGTAGATTTTCAAAATATGACAAAAAGATAAATATTCTCAATAATAAAAAAGTATGGAAGAAAAAGAAAACAGAATGCAATGTAGCCCTATATGCGAGAAACCAAGGATCTCAGTGGTATATAGACAATGGATGTTCCAAACACATGACTGGAGATCAAATCAAATTTCTCAAGTTAAACAATAAAGGAAAAGGAAAAGTAACTTTTGGAGATAACATGTCATCCAAAATGCTGGGAAAAGGCACTGTCAGTTTAGGAAATAACAAAACTAAAGAATAATATGTACTTTTGGTAGAAAATATCAAACCTAATCTCCTAAGTGTAATTCATACATGTGATCAAGGTCACATACTCACCTTTGATTCTCAGAAATGTGAGATCAGGAAAAAGGACACTATAAAGCTAGTAGAAGTTGCACCAAGAACATCTAGTAATGTGTATATCCTTAATATAGATGAAGAAGAAAAGTGTTGTTTAAGCCAAGTGGATGAAATTTGGATATATTTGACAAGTTAAAAATCTACGGTGGTAGATATATTTGACAAGTTGAAAATCTAGACAAGTTGAAAATCTATGGTGGTAGATATATTTGACACTTCGGCAATAATCGAAGGATAATACAATAGTTCCAAAACTCCCGAAGCCATGGATGACTGAATTCATGAAGTAAGACATGTGGAAAAATATGGATATGACATGTGGCCCAATCAAATGGTGACAAGTGTCAAGGTCAATGTGGCACATAAGGATTGTATAAGTCACAAATTAAGGTGACACACGGTAGACACTCAGCTAGTGCCACATCAACAGTGACGTCAGCAAGGAATGTCACTCTGGGAGTACATCCTTCGGGGATATCCATCTTCTTCTACCAATAAAACTACCTGAAGTGTCGAAGGTTGAAGTCACGAATAGTAGAATACACGGAGAGTGGGAGCTCCTTTTTGCCTAAGTCTACAGTCCCAACTCCTGGACATATGAAGGTTATCACGCAGGGAGTTTTGATACACCCTTCAATAGAATTTTCTCTAGAAGAGTTGGAAGATTGCAATGGCCCGAGTCTCGAAACGCCTAAGTCCCAAAATGAACGAGAACTGTCCATCTCAAACATGAAAATAAAACGTGATTGCCAATCTTGATAAGTGATTAAGCACTTTTTTTTCTTAGCGCTTAGACACCGCCTATTTTCATATAGAATAGAGGTCCTGAAAGTGCATCTATGAGAATTTACATACAAGAGGAAGAATTTTTCCTCTGTCCAGAAGAAACTTTGAACCAGATAGGATATGGATTTTGTCTTGATTGATATTAAGTGATCAAATACATCTAATACATTGATCTGTTGGAGAACTAAGGACACGGTACAATCTTGAGAATAAAATAAAAAGGCATGAGATTGAATTAAAAGAAATTGATCCATACATGTGATCGATTTATGAAAAATCCCTCTTACTAAATTGAAAATATTTCACGTTAAATGGGTGAATAAAATAGAGAGATATTAATTCTAAATTAAAAGAAAAATGTTATTATTGTTAATTTAAATGAAGAGGTGCAATTTTCCAAACAAAGGGAGACAATGCTTCAACACTCACACCAGTAGGAAGACTATATAAGCAAGAAAGAACATTGAAGAAGAAGTGTCTCTGCATTTTAGATAAGATGACCAAAAGAAGAAGCAGAGTCCAAAGAAGAAGAACTGATGATACTTATGCAATGAGGGTGGAAGGGAGGAGCAAGAAATAATTAACATCCTTTACTAAGTAAAGTGTGAATAAAAGGGAGTTGGTGCTTCCTAGGGTTGGTGCCCTAAAAACAAGGGAGTTGGTGCTTCCTAGGGTTGGTTCCCTAAAAAAAGGGAGTTGGTGCTTCCTAGGGTTTGTTCCCCGAAGAAGGGGATTTGTGTCTCTTAGAGTTGGTGCTCTAAAAAGGATTGGTGTCCTTCACTATCTCATATTATTCTTTATAAAAACTTGTAAATTCCTATTAATTATATTTATATAATTGATTTTATATACAAGTCCATTTTTTTTTATTTTTTTTTATCTTTGTGGAGATTTATAAAATAAAAAATTAATTAGTAATTGTTTAAAAAGAGGCAAAACTTATTCACCCCCCCCCNCTCTTAGTATTTCCAACAATTGGTATCAGAGCTAGTGCCTTTAGCACAGTCTAATAACTGGATGGTAGATCCTGAAATGGATCAGCAAGAGGGAATGTCTTCCAACAAAGCACCATTTTTTAATGGAGGTGGCTATGCTCTCTGGAAAATAAGAATGAAAAGCTACATGTTGGCTCTTGGTTTTGATTTCTGGCAATCTGTTGTAGATGGTTACACTACACTAGTTACTCCACCCACAGACACTGCAGGAAATAAGATTTGCAATGACAACTCAAGAGATGTTAATGCCATTCTAGGAGGATTGGAAAATTCTATATGTGTGAAGGTAATGCATTTTAATCCATCTAATGAAATATGGGACAAATGGGAGGTTGTATATGAAGGTAATAGCAAAGTCAAGGAACCCAAACTACAAACCTATAGAGCTTAGTTTGAAAATTTGAAAATGAAAGAAGAAGTGAATATTGTTGAATACTTTCATAGAGTAGATGAGGTAGTTAATTCAATTAGAGAAACATGAGAAGAACTTACTGATAAAAATATTGTACAAAATATCTTAAGGTCATTACATTTGAGATATGATGCCAATATTTCCAGAATTGAATATATTCCAGAACTTCACAAAATCACAGTATATCAACTTCATGGAATTTTTACAACATATGAGATGAGAACAAGGAGAGAAAAACCATCAAAAGGAGAAACAACCTTTAACACATCTAAAACAAATATGAGGCATGAGAAAAAGGCCAATGAGGAGTTATCAGATATATCTGACGAAGAAATTTCCAACTTCATGAAAAAACTCAAGAAAGGGATTGAGAAATACAAAGGAAAGATTCCTCTAATATGTTTCAACTATGGAAAAATTGGACACTTTTCCAATAAATGTCCCTATCCTAAACAGGAGGAAAGTGATGATGAAGGAACCTTCAAAGATCAGAAGAAAATCAAAACCAAAGTTAAAAAGAAGTTCTACAAGAAGAAGAAAACGTTCTTTACCCAAGAAGACAGTAGTTCATCTAAAGAAAGTGAAGAAGAGAAGCCATAGCTTCTATTTACGGGAATAAAAACTCAAGATGATAATCATTTAGAAGATGAAGAAGAAGTGAACCTTGAGGAAGAAATCATTCGTGCAATTGAAGAACTAAGAAAATCTAAAAATCAAAACAGGTTACTAAGGGAACAACTTCTAGAGATTGAAGAAGATACTAAATCAAGAGAAAATGAAGTTTCCAAAACCATTAGTGAGTTAGAACAATTGATTATTAAGATAAAAACTCAACTCCAAGAAACCAAAAGAAAGTAAGAAATATTTAATAAAGAACTCAATGAAAAACAACAAATATGTAAGATATTGGAGGATGAAATAGTTCAACTAAAAGGGAAACTAGAAAAAGAAGATATTTCGTCTAAGTTAAAAAAAAACTCAAAAATCCTAAGTAACATTCTCAGTATTCAGAGATCATCAAATGATATGGCAAGACTAGGATATGATCCATTTATAGAGCAAGTAAATGACAAAATCAGTTGTGCAGTTGTTCTTAAGAACCCCATAAGAAGAATAGATAACAAGACAAAAACAAAATCATTGAAAAATATCCCAAATAAACAGAAATGTGCACTTCCTACTAAAGAAAAAGGCGATGAGAAGAATAGAATCACCAGAAGGAATCCCTCTAATAGAAATCAATATATCTTCCTTGGTTATTGTTATTCCTGCAAACATTTTGGACATAGAGCGATACATTGTAAAGATTATAGAAAGTACAATCCAAGAAATGTCCAAAGATATGAATATAATAAGGATAATGCAGACATAAGAAATTATAATTCCTTCTCTCCCTTACAAGACTACAATGTTGAATGTTACAAATGCAACAATTGTGGTCATAAAGCTAGTGAATGTAGATTTTCAAAATATGACAAAAAGATAAATATTCTCAATAATCAAAAAGTACGGAAAGAAAAAGAAAACATAATGCAATGTAGTCCTATATGCGAGAAACCAAGGGTGTGAGTGGTATATAGACAGTGGATGTTCCAAACACATGACTGGAGATCAAAAAAAAAATTTCAAGTTAAAAAACAAAGGAAAAGGAAAAGTAAACTTTGAAAATAACATGTCAGCCAAAATACTGGGAAAAGGCACTGCCAGTTTAGGAAATAACAAAACTAAAGAAGAAGATGTACTTATGGTAGAAAATATCAAACCTAATCTCCTAAGGGTAATTCAGACATGTGATCAAGGTCACTTACTCACCTTTGATTCTCATAAATGTGAGATCGGGAAAAAGGACACCGGAAAGCTAGTAGCAGTTGCACCAAGAACATCTAACAATGTGAATATCCTTAATATAGATGAAGAAGAAAAATGTTGTTTAATCCAAGTAGATGAAAGTTGGACATGACATAGAATATTGGGACATTTAATATTTGATAATTTGATCAAATCCAACGAGAAGGAAGCAGTAACGGATCTACCAAAAATTATTAATCCTTCAAATTCTATTTGTAAACATTGTCAAATAGGGAAGCAAACAAGAGTTAGGTTCAAAACAAAAGAGCATTCCACAACAAAACCTTTAGAAATTATTCACATAGATCTATGTGGGCTTACCAAAAATAAAATTACTTATGGTGAACATTATTTTATGTTGATTGTTGATGATTACACTAGATTGACCTAGGTATACTTTTTAAAAGAAAAATCAGAAGCCTTTGAGAAGTTTAAAACATACAAAGCCCTTGTAGAGAATGAAACATATCTCAAAATTAAATGTTTGAGATCAAATAATGGAGGAGAATTAACCTCTAAATATTTCATTCAATTTTGTGAAAAACATGGTGTCAAAAGATAGTTTTCAGCTCCCAGGACTCCTCAACAGACTGGAGTAGTATAAAGGAAAAACATAACAGTTCAAGAAGCTGCAAGAACCATGCTAAATGAAGCCAAGCTTCCAGAAAAATTATGGAGAGATGAAATCTACACAATAGTTCACATACTTAATCGAGCTCAGTTGAGACCCAACCATGACAAAACTCCTTATGAACTATGGTTTGGTAGGCCAGTATCTGTAAAACACTTTAAAATTTTTGAAAGTAAATATTACATTAATAATGATGACGATAATTTAGGAAAGTTTGATGCAATATATGATGAAGGGATATTTTTAGGGTATTCACCTAATATGAAAGAATACATATGTTTTAATCTTAGACTACTAAAGATAGTGGAAAGTGCCAATGTCAAGATAGATGATCTAAAACAAAAGAAAAACATATCCCAAGACATTTCAAAAATAGATAAAAAATCTCAGCAAGATGATAATGATGTAGAATCTCAGTAAGAAGATGATGATAATGAAATGTAGGAAAATGAACCATATTCTGATTAAGAAGACAATGAATAAACTCCCTTGCCTAAAGCTCCATAAAAAAGAGTTCAAAAGAATCATCCTGAAAGTCAGATTATTGGAGATAAAAATTCATGAGTGGAAAAAAGAAGGAGATTCACATTTGACTCAGAACAAGAAATGTTATCCCTGATAGAACCTAAGTCATTTAAAGAAGCCAAAAAAAGTAAATATTGGATAAAAGCAATGAATGAAGAATTAGACCAAATAGAGAAGAACTAGACTTGGGAACTAGTTCCAAGACCCAAGGACAAGAATATGGTAGGAACCAAGTGGATCTTCAAGAACAAACTAAATGAAAATGGGGGGATTATAAAGAACAAAGAAACATTAGTTTGCAAAGGATATTCCCAAGTGGAAGGTATTGATTTTGAAGAGACCTTTTCTCCAGTAACAAGAATTGAGGCCATCAGAATGTTCCTAGTATTTGCATGCTTTAGAAATTTCAAACTCTATCAGATGGATGTCAAGTCAGCATTCTTTAATGGAACACTAGAAGAAGAAGTCTATGTTGAGCAACCAGAAGGATTTATGTTAACATAAAATCAGGGCTATGTGTGCAAAATAAAAAAGGCCTTGTATGGTCTTAAACAAGCCCCCAGAGCATGGTTCTCAAGGCTTGATCAATACCTGCAAAAACAAGGATATAAGAGAGGGACTGCTCACAACAACTTATACATCAAAATTGAGAATAAAAACATGATTTTTGTGGTGGTATATGTAGATGACATAATATTTGGAAGTAATCTTACTATACTAAGAAAAAAATTTGCAATTGAAATGCAAGAAGAATTTGAAATGTCTATGCTGGGAGAACTGTCCTTCTTCTCAGGTTTACAAGTAACTCAAACAAAAAAGGAAATGTTTGTTTCCCAATCCAAATATATCAAGGAAATGCTAAAGAAATTCCAAATGGTAGATAGTAAACCTATGAGGACTCCCATGGTCACTGGATGTAAACTAAGCCTAGAACATGACTCACTAAAAGTAGACCAAACGATGTATAGATTAATGGTTGAAGTCTGTTCTATTCGACAACAACAAGACTAGACATCATGTAGGTTGTAGGAATCGTAGGGAGATTTCAATCTGCACCTAAATAAACTCACTTAAAAACAGTAAAGAGAATATTTATATATCTTAAAGGCACCTTAGAACTTGGATTATGGTATACAAAAGATAAAGAATTCAATCTAACTGCATACACTAATGCATATTGGGCCGGTAATATAGATGATAGGAAAAGCACCAATGAAGCAACATTCTTTTTAGGAAAGTGTCTGGTAGCATGTATAAGTAAGAAACAAACATCCACATCACTCTCCACATCAGAGGCATAATACATTGTTGATGTATCCTGTTGCACACAAGTTCTTTAGATGAAGAAAACATTAGAATATTTACAAATAAGATATGATGATCCCATTATCATTAATTGTGATAACGCTAGTGCCATAAGTATCTCTAAAAATCCAGTAATACATTCTAAAACCAAACACCTTCCAATTAAATACCATTTCCTAAGAGATCAGGTTACCCAAAAGGTGGTTAAAATATTATATGTGGACACTAAAGAACAAATTGCGGACATATTCACAAAACCGTTTCCCAGGAGTACTTTTGAAAATATTCAACAAAAATTGGGAGTAATTAACATACCTCATTAAAACCATAAAAATCATATCAGAAGAAATGGGGCACATGGTCAGGGGGAGAATTTTCACAGAGGGAGTGATGAAAGATCCCCTATGTCATTTTTGTCAAAGGGAGAGGAATTTGATAAGCATTAGATGTTGGCATGTTTTACAAGAAGAGTGTGCTTGTCATTGATGGAAAGAACAACATCGACGATGGAAAACAGGAAAAACATAAGCTCAGGAGGAGAAGCGAACAGTATGCAGAGATCAAAGCTCAGAAGAGATGGCATGGTGAATTTCAGAAGAATCGTTGGAGGATTAGTCAATGATCAGATCAATTCAAGACCATTGATGTCCAATCGCCAGATGAACGACATGGATGAATTGAGGAGAGCGAAAGAAGAATTAAATGACTCACTGATTACAATATTTCTATCGGTCTAGATCATCAGATATCATAAACCCAAATATCGACGATTATGGTTGATCTAAAAAACAATTAGATTAAGTTGAATTAAGTCGTGACTGTCAGACGCGCAATCCCCAGACAAACGATAGGGATAGATTGTGGAGATTGAAAGGAGAATTAAATATCGCGCTATTTCTAATCCTGCAATTAGTCAGGACCTTCATATCTTATAGCCTTGAATACCGAAGATTGTGGTTGACTCACCAACAATGCACAACTTCAAATTGCAGAGTTTTGGTGACGAGTTAAATCACTCGCAAGTTGTGGTTCCACAACCATCCTTGATCGTGGATCTGCTTCGAGATTTTTCATAACCGTTGGATCATTTTAAAGTGGAAGGATAGGATAAGAGGGGCTAAAGGGTTGAGAATTTGATTGTCTTAATACCCATCAGCCGTTGGATCAAACCCGAATTCTCGTCAGTCATCGGATCATTTTCGAGTGGAAGGATAGGATAAGCGAGGTAAGATCTAAGATCTCATTTATGAAAATTTTTGTTAGCTGTTGGATCATTCTAAGTGGAAGGACAGGATAAGCTAGAAGAGTTGCATCGTAGATAGATCGATTCGTTGATCTAAAATCCTGATCAAATGAACATCATTCACTCCGGGTATAAAAATGTGAGGAGGTTACTCTCCGAAAAAATCTCACTTCAAGAATTCAGTTTGAGATTTGAAAT
Organism: Picea engelmannii; assembly: GCA_009831015.1. Lineage (NCBI taxonomy): Eukaryota > Viridiplantae > Streptophyta > Pinopsida > Pinales > Pinaceae > Picea > Picea engelmannii. The sequence continues at coordinate 311,950 of ML784660.1, read as the reverse complement.
TCCTGAAGCCCGGAGACTCGGAGATTTGAAATACATTCTCAACAGTTGGATCATCCGAGGTAAATCTCAGTCGTCAGATCATCTGAAGAATATCTCAAGCATCAGATCATCCGAAGAGAATTTGGTCCGTCTAATCCAGAAAAGACGTATCGACCGTCGGATCACCCGAAGTAAATATCATTCGTCAGATCATACGAAGAATATCTCAAGCGTTGGATCATCCGAAGTGAATCTGGACCGTCTGATCCAGAAAAGACGTATCGACCATCAGATCACCCAAAGTAAATATCATTCGTTAGATCGTTTGAAGAAGATCTCAATTGTTGGATCGTCTGAAGTGAATTTGGATCATCTGATCCATAGCGTAAGTTTGAGATTTGAGATTTCAGAAGTCCAGAGACCCGAAGGAGATCTCAACCGTTGATCGAGGAAGGGGCTGCATAACCGTCGATCTGGTTGAAAGGTCAAATTCCTGAAGTGGAATAAGAGCCATCGATTGAGAAGGATAGGTGTCCACAGATCATCGACTCCGAAATATTGGCATACAGAGAAAAGTAGGGTTTGATATTTGAAACTCCTGAAGCCCAAATCACGAAGTAAATCACAACCGTTGATTTAGGGAGGTTAGATCTGATTTGTAGATCGTGAAAGAACAGATCTAAACCATCCTCTCAGGAGCATCGTCAATATCGTAATATCAACGGTCCCATCGCATTGCAGGGGTTGAAGATGCGCAAACTTTAAAAAGTTGAAGGCAAGCCGCAATCGAAACCATGGTTTTGGAGAAATGACATGTGGAGGCTTGAGGTGAATTGTGGGGCGAAAATCAGTTTGTTTTAAACCACTTTGAATGCACCTGCAATCGCGTGGTCACATGAGATCATCGCCCAAGGTCATATCGATAAACAGAGCTGGCGCTCACTAGGCCAAGATCGGGAAGTGCCTTCTAAATAGGTGTTTGGTCACCGCCGATGGTCACCTGAAAGAAGGGGCTTAGAAGACAAAGAATCCAAAAACGACTGAATGTAGTTACCAGAGATGATGAAGAGTTGCAACTGCCAGAGAAGCCAAAATAATCTTAGGATAATGCCCACAGGTTCAGAATACCTGCTAAAGATTCCAAATAATCTTCGCATAATGACCACTAATGATGAACGGACTTAGAACAATCACCATAGAAGATGAAGATTTCAAATCATGATCAGGTAGAGGACTGGATGTGAGAAATACATGCATAATAGAGAGACGTGTAATGCCTGAGTCAATGGTGAAGGGTGTGGGGAGCATGAGATGAAGTGGATATCATAGGTGCAGTGTATAATATGTAGAGGTAGAACAGAGCATAGAAGTTGTAGAAGGCAGAGGAGACATGGAGATGTAACAGACCATATCAGAGACAGAGAAAGTAAGTAAATTTTTATATCTCAGGGTGCTAGGGAGGACTGTTGTCCTCAGAGTTTCAAGTGGGTGCTTGAACACAGGGTGTTGTAGCTTCCATTTGGTTGCATCCAGAAAAAATAGGGTGGTAGGGTGGTACAAGGGAGAACCATTGTTCTCTATTATACAGGTTGGTGCCTGTGTGACTGGAAGTTGGTACTGGAACACTTAGGGAGTTGGTGCTTCCTTCTAGTGGGTGCTAGAGAAACCAGGGAGTTGGTGCTCTCAGCAAGTTGCAACTTTTTAAAGAAGAGGTTGTAGCCTCATTTTGAGTTGGTTCTCAAAGAAAGATGATGTACAAAACTTTAAAGACTGCTTATCATTCGAAGAAGAAGAGGTTTTCTCCCTTTATGGGTTTCCTCGTGAATATATGTCTCCATGTATATCATATGTGTGATTGATATTTTTTATTTCTATTGTTCATGTCTTGCATAATCTTGATGATCACTTGGAGAAGGTTAATAATATTTAATAGGCATAAAATTGTTTAAGCACAATAACAACTGATTCACTCCCCCCTCTAAGTTGTCTTAGTAATTTCAACAATTGGTATCAGAGCGGGTTCCTTTTATTTAAAGGTAGATCAATAAGCTTAAACATGACAAGCCATGAAGGAACTTCAAACAATAAGCCTATTATGTTTGATGGAACAAATTTTGCCTTCTGGAAGGTTAGAATGAGAACATACATTATGGCCTTAGGTGCTAATGTTTGGGATGTTGTAGAGACTGGATATATAAAACCTGTTGTGCTAGCTTCCAAAGATGATAAGTTGGAATTTAGCTTCAATGCAAAGGCATTGAATGCTATTTTGAGTGGGCTTGCTGAAGCTGAATTTGTAAAGGTAATGCATCTTGACCTGCCAAAGGGATGTGGGATAAACTCATTAGAAGTTATGAATGAAATGAGAAAGTAAAAGATGCCAAATTTCAGACATATGGATTTAAATTTCAACAACAAAAGATGAATGAGGATGAAACAATTAATAAATATTTCTTAAGAATTGAGAAGCTTGTGAATGCCATGAAGGGTCTTGGTGAGAAGATTGAAGAAGCATTTTTAGTTCAGAATATTTTAAGATCTCTACCTGATAGGTTCAACCCAAACGTTTATGCTATAGAAGAACTTAATGATCTAAAAGTTTTGTCTATTGACCAACTCCTAGGAACTCTGAATGCTTATGAAATGAGGATAGGTAAAGATAAACCCACCTCTAGAGAAGCATCATTTAAAGCAGATAATAATGAGGATTCTAAGCCTGACGAAATTGAAGCAAAACTTGTGAGAAGACTAAATAAAGGATCAAGCAAGTACCAAGGTAAGTTTCCCTTCAAATGTTTTAACTATAGAAAGATAGGTCACTTTTCATCTAAGTGTCCACACAAGAAGAAGGACCAGAACGTTGAAGGTGAAGAGAAGTACAAATCCAAGAGATTTGGTAAAAAGAAAAGTTTATGTGTAAACAATGATGACTCTTTAGGAGACACAGATAGTGATTCTTCTTGTGAAGATAAGTTTAATGACTTTATTCTTATGGCCAAAGAGGATTATGATAATAAAAGCGCAGGAAGTGATGTTGATGATGAAGAGGTTGTGGTTGACTTGGAAGGAGAACTGATCAATGCTCTAGAAGAAATTGTTAGACTTAGATTTAAGAAGAAGAAGAAAAAACAATTGGTGATACAGTTTGAGAAAGACAGTGAAAAACCTGATGAAGACTTTGCCCTGCTAAAAGTGGAATTAGAAGAGACAAAGAAAACATAGGACATTCTGAAACAACAGTTATCAGAAAATAAGGCAAGATGTGAAGCCTTGGAAGAAGAGGTATTAAAAACCAGAAAAGAGATGGAGAAGTTTAAAGCATTGTATCTCCAAAATCGTCTAAGCATTAAAGCCTCAACAGAACTAAATGAAATTCTGAGCAAACAAAGATCTCCCTTGTTGAAGACTGGTTTAGGTTATGTAAGTGGTTCAAGCAGCAAACAGACAGAAAGCAAAGAGCCAGTAAAGATGATAAATTTCCAAGTCAACAGACAATTAGACCATGTGATTACTTTGTCACCAAAGGATAATAAAGACAAGATGATCCTTGATAAAAAAACAAAGATATCAAAATATGGAGCAAAAAATGATAAGAAGAAGGCCATCCTTCAGGTACCAAAATTTCTTCCATAGTTACTATTTTTACTGCTCTAATTTTGGTCATAAGATTGCAAATTGTGAAATTAAGTTTAGAGACATGCAACTGAGGAGATCAAGAGATAAACAATCTTTGCAACATAGAACTAAACAACCAATGAGTAGACAAAGTTGCACCAATCACTTTGACCTATTGAAAAATGAGCTCAAATGCTATAACTATCATAACTTCGGCCACAAAGCTGAAAAATGCCATCTGAAGAATTACAAAGTAGATACAAAGATAAAACCCTTAGCTAGAAATGTCAGCACATGGAAAAAGAAAGATAGTGAAAAATGTGGTCTAGTACTTTCAGCTCAAAAACAAAAAGACCCCTGGTATATAGACAGTGGATGTTCCAAGCACATGACTGGAGACAAGGATAATTTTTTGTATATAAGTAAAAGCAAAACATGAAATGTGACCTTTGGAAATGATGAACCAGGTAAAATCAAGGGTAAAGGTATGGTGAGTTTAAGTAATGGAAAAGGAAAATCCCAAGATGTTCTTCTTGTAGATGAGATGAAACATAATTTGCTCAATGTAATTCAAATGTGTGACAGAGGATGTGAAGTGATGCTCACTTCCAAAGATTGTAAGATAAATTCTGTAAACTCAAGACAAGTGGTTGCTAAAGGCATAAGGACAGATAATAATGTATATGTTCTAAAAGAAGATAGATAAGAGTGTCATCTAAGAAAACATGATGAGAGCTGGTTATGACATAGGAGACTTGGACATATAAACTTTGACCACTTAATCAAGATAAAAAATATTGAGGCAGTAAAAGATTTTCCAAAAATATCAAAGCCACAAGATTCTATGTGTAAACCCTGCCAAGTAGGAAAGCTAACCAGGACATAGTTTAAATCCAAGAGCTCTACTTCAATAGAGAAACCACTCCAATTAGTTCATATGGATTTATGTGGAACATCAAGACAGGAAGGCACAAGGAAGGAAAACTACTTCATGTTGATCATTGATGATTACTCTAGACTCACTTGGGTTGCTTTTCTCAAAGAAAAAGAAGAAGCATTTGAGAAATTTAAAATATTTAAGTCTTTAACTGAGAATTAAACAAACAACAGGTTAAATGCAGTAAGATCAAATAGAGGAGGAGAATTTATGTCAAGTGATTTCAAGGAATTCTATGATAAACATGGGCTCAAGAGAGAATACACAATTCCAGGAACTCCACGACAAAATGGAGTAGTTGTGAGGCAAAACAGAATAGTTTAGCAAATGGCCAGGTCAATGATGAATGAGAAGAACATTGGTCAAACCTACTAGGTAGAAGCAATACACACAACATTCCATGTTCTTAACAAAGCCCACCCCAGACCACATAGTGACAAGACACCTTATGAACTATGGTATGGAAGACCTGCTTCAATCAAACACTTCAAAGTATTTGGGAGTAAGTGCTACATAAAAAATAATAATTAAAACCTTGGAAAATATGATGACATGGATGATGAAGGTATATTCTTAGGGTATGTTACAAACAGTAAAGGATACATATGTTATAATAAGAGGCTGCATAAATTGGTTGATTGTATTGACATAAAGGTTGATGAAGAAATCCCTGTACAAGATGTAAGCAGTGTTGAATCAACAACAGAGGATATAGTTGAAATTGAAGATGAGCAGGTCAAAGAATAAAAAAGAGAAGACTCTGATTCAGATGAAGATACAAATACTCAGGCAGACTCAAATCAACAGACAACATCAAATCCTTCCTCCGTAATTACTCAAAAGAATCATCCCACAAGTCAGATAATTGGTGAGAAAGACAAAGGTGTACAAACCAGGAGAAGGATAATCAAAGACATCGAGCAATCACATATATCCTTCATATCCATGGTGGAACCCAAGAACTTTAATGAAGCTAGTCAATATGTAAATTGGTTAAAATCAATGAATGAGGAACTAGATCAGATTGAGAAGAACAATACTTGGGAGCTTGTTCCTAGACCTCCAGATAAGAATGTAATTGGCTCCAAATGGGTGTTTAAGAATAAAATGAATGAATAAGGACAAATTGTTAGGAATAAAGCCAGATTGGTCTGTAAAGGGTATGCTCAAATAAAAGGACTGGATTTTGATGAAACAATTGTGCTCGTAGCAAGATTAGAAGATATTAGAATGTTTCCTACTTATGCTTGTCATAAGAAGTTTAAAGTCTATCAAATGGATGTCAAGTCAGCTTTTCTAAATGGATATCTAAAGAAGAAGTCTATATGGAACAACCAGAAGGTTTCCAACTGTCAGATAACCCTGAATTTGTTTGCAAGCTGAAGAAATCCTTATATGGGTTGAAACAAGCTCCTCATGCCTAGTACTACAGAATGGATAAGTATCTTCAAGACAAAGGGTTCAACAGAGGAACAATTGGCAACAATCTATATATCAAAATAGAGGGTAATGATTTGCTCATTGTGTTGGTCTATGTAGATGACATCATCTTCAGAATTAATAGTGATTCACTGGTACAATGGTTTGCTTCTGCCATGCAGTCTGAATTTGAAATGTCTATGATAGGGGAACTGACATTTTTTCTTGGTCTGCAAATTACTCAGAGGTCTGAAGGAATATTTCTTTCTCAGGAGAAATATCTAAGAGAAATATTGAACAGGTTTCAAATGGAAGATTCTATGCCTGTGAGCACACCTATGGTTACTATATGCAAGCTAAGCAAGGATGATGACTCACCTAATGTTGATCAGAGTTCATATAGGTATATGATAGGAAGCCTGTTGTACATCATATCATCTTGTCCAGACATAATGCATGCTATTAGAATGGTAGGAAGGTATCAGTTTGCACCTAAACATAGTCATTTGATAGCCTTCAAAAGAATATTCAAATATTTGAAAGGAACGATGAACTATGGCCTATGGTATCTTAGGAATCAGAATTTTCAATTATCAATCTATTCATATGTTGATTGGGCCAATTGCATGGATGAAAGGAAAAGCACGAGTGGAGGTGCATTCTTCTTAGGAGATTCTCTTGTAGCATGGTTGAGCAAGAAGCAAGGTTCCATTTCCTTATCGACTACAAAAGCTGAGTACATTGCAGCTACCACTTGCTGTACCCAAGTATTATGGATGATTCAGACACTTGCAGACTTGGAGGTAAAATATACTGCACCGATCCCAATTCATTGTGATAATACTAGTGCAATTAGTGTGTTAAAGAATCTTGTATTTCACTCCAAGACCAAGCATATACCCATCAAGTATCACTTCTTGAGGGAACAAGTGACCAACACTGTTGTTTCTTTGCATTATATTCCATCCAAATATCATATTGTTGATATCTTCACTAAACTTCTTGCAAAATCTCAGTTTGAGTACCTACGCTAGAAGGTGGGCGTGACCCCATTATCAAGCTAAATAATCTATTTGATTAGGGGGAGAGTGCTCCTAGTATATATGATCAGGGGGAGCATAGAGTCACTAGCTGATTTCTTTTTCATTAATGTCAAAGGGGGAGAAAAAGGTGTTGTCTGTATGCTACAGTTGGAGGTCTAAGCAGAATAGTGTAGCCTTTCAGGGTTGCCATCAATGCTAAAGGGGGAGATTGCTTGCATGTTTTATAGGAAGAGTGTGCTTGTCATTGATGGAAAGAACAACAACGACGATGGAAAACAGGAAAAGAATAAGCTCAGGAAGAGAAGCAAATGGTATGCATAGATCAAAGCTCAAAAGAGATGGCGCGGTGAATCTCAGAAGAATCGTTGGAGGATTAGTCAACGATCAGATCAATTCAAGACCGTTGATGTGAAATCGCCAGATCAACGGTAGGGATGAATTTCAGAGAGAGAAAGAAGAATTAAATAACTCACTGGTTATAATCCCACAATCATTCTAGATAGTCATATCTCATAAACCCAAATATCGACGATTTTGGTTGATCTAAAAAATGATCAGATTAAGTCGGATTAAGTCGTGACCGTTGGATGTGCAATCACCAGATCAACGTTAGGGATAGATTGCAGAGATTGAAAGGAGAATTAAATATCGTGCTATTTCCAATCCCGCAATTATTCAATACCGTCATATCTTATAGCCTCGAATATCGACGATTGTGGTTGACTCACCAACAACGCACAACTTCCAATTGCGGATTTTTTGTGACGAGTTAAATCACTCGCAAGTTGTGGTTCCGCAACCATCCTTGATCATGGATCTGCTTCGAGATTCTTCATAACCATTGGGTCATTTTAAAGTGGAAGGATAGGATAAGTGGAGCTAAAGGGTTGAGAATTTGATTATCCGAATACCCTTCAGCCGTCGGATCAAACCCGAATTCCTGTCAGTCGTCGGATCATTTTCGAGTAGAAGGATAGGATAAGCGAGGTAAGATCTGAGATCTCATTTATGCGAATTTCCGTCAGTTGTTGGATCATTATAATTGGAAGGACAAGATAAGCTAGAAGAGCTGCATCGAAGACAGATGGAGCCATTGATCTAAAATCCTGATCAAATGAACATCATTCACTTCAGGTATAAAGATGTGAGGAGGTTACTCTCCGGAAAAATCTCACTTCAAGAATTCAGTTTGAGATTTGAAATTCCCGAAGCTTGGAGACCCGGAGATTCGAAATACATTTTCGATCTTCATATCATCCGAAGTAAATATTAGTCGTCAGATCATCCGAAGAAGATCTTAAGTGTCAAGTCATCCGAAGTGAATCTAGGCCTTTTGATCCAGAAAAGAATTATCGACCGTCGGTTCACTCGAAGTAAATCTCAATCATCTGATCATACAAAGAAGATATAAAGCGTTGGATCATTCGAAGTGAATCTGGGTCATATGATCTATAAAAGACGTATCGACAATCCGATCACCCGAAGTAAATCTCAGTCGTGAGATCATATGAAGAAGATCTCAAGCATTGGATCGTCTGAAGTGAATCTGGGCCATCTAATCCAGAGCATAAGTTTGATATTTGAGATTTTAGAAGTTTGGAGACCTGAAGGAGATATCAAAATTTGATCGAGGAAGGGGTCGCAGAACCGTCGATCTGGTTGAAAGGTCAAATTCCCAAAGTGGAAGCAGATCCATCGATTGAGAAGGACAGGTGTCCGTAGATCATCAAATCCGGAAGATTAGCATATGGAGAAAAGAAGGGTTTGAGATTTGAAACTCCCGGAGCCCATATCACGAAATAAATCACAACCATTGATTTAGGGAGGTTAGATCTGATTCGTAGATCGTGAAAGAAAAAATATGAATTGTCTGCTGAGGAGCACCGTCAAGATCGTAAGATCAACGGTTCTATCTCATTGCAGGGATTGAAGATGCGCAAACTTTAAAAAGTTGAAGGCAGGCCACAATCGAAACCATGGTTTTGGAGAAAGGACACGTGGAGGCTCAAGGTAAATTGCAGGGCAAAAAGTAGTTTCTTTTAAACCACCCTTGGATGCACCCGCAATCGTGTGGTCACAGGAGATCATCACCCAAGGTCATATCGAGAAATTGAGATGGAGCTCACTAGACCAAGATTGGAAAGCACCTTCTGAATAGGCATTTGGTCACCGTTGGTGGACACGTGAAGGAAGGGGAGTAGAAGACAAAGAAGCCAAAAATGAGTGATTGTAGTTACTAGAGATGACGAAGAGTTGCAACTGCTAGAGAAGCCAAAATAATCTCAAGATAATGCCCGCTAGTTATGAACTGGTTAAAGATAACTGCCAGAGAAGCCAAAGAATCTTTGCATAATGACCACTAATTATGAACGGAATTAGAATAATCACCAGAGAAGATGAAGAGTTTGAATCATGATCATGCAGAGGACTAGGCATGAGAAAGACATGCAGAACAAAGAGGAGTGTAATGCCCGAGTCAATGGTGAAGGGTGTGGGGAGCATGAGATGAAGTGCAGCATCTGAAGTGGATATCAGAGGCGCAGTGTATAGTATGTAGAGGTGGAACATAGCATAGAAGTTGTAGAAGGAAGAGGAGACATGGAGCTGTAACAGACCATATCAGAGACAAAGAAAGTAAGTAAAGTTTTATATCTCAGGGTGGTAGTGTGGTGCTAGGGAGGATTGTTGTCCTCAAAGTTTCAAGTGGGTGCTTGAACACAAGGAGTTGTAGTTTCCATCTGGTTGCAACCAAAAAAACTAGGGTGGTAGAGTGGTGCAAGGGAGAACCATTGTTCTTTGTTATATAGGTTGGTGCCTATGTGAGTGCTTCCATCCAGTTGGTGCTGGAAAAATCAGGGAGTTGGTGCTTCCTTCTAGTGGGTGCTAGAGAAACTAGAGAGTTGGTGCTCTCAACAAGTTGCATCTTGTTAAAGAAGAGGTTGTAGCCTCATTTTGAGTTGGTTCTCAAAGAAAGATGATGTACAAAACTTAAAAGACTGCCTATCATTCGAAGAAGAAGAGGTTTTTGTTGGGCACTTTAATTGTCTAATTAAATAGATAATTAAGGTGTTCAATATAAATTGTCAAACCCAGGGAAGTTTTGTTATTGCAAGATAATTGTGCACAGTCTATGCTAGATTATGGAAGCAACATTTATTCAAATTGCAGTAAGAAACCTAATTGAAAGGTTGAACTTTAACACAAGTTGTTGACACAAATGGAGCTTCTACAGAATCAAAATCACACTTGCATAAATGAAATCCTGAACTTATGGGTGCATAAGAATCCTGGATTATCTAATCTATTCTAGCTTTCTATTTTACTCTTGCAAAAAGAAACTCTGTGCTACTTGTTGAAAGGAGACCTACTTAATTGCAGAAAAGGAATTCACACTTTTGTTTTCAGAGATTAAATCTAATGTAGGAAAGGAAAGAATTTCTTCAGTGGTATCGAACAAATTACTCTAATTCTCATGAGACACACAGATGCGCATTAAATAGGAAATAACTAACTATAACAACAAATATATGCTATAAATGCTAAACAAATCAATTATCCAAATCAAAGAAATTAATCTAAAAAGAAAAACAGAGGGGAGTCTGTGAGGAAGGCGCGCCCTTTCCCTCTCACTGAATCCACTTGAAAATAGACTACGGTAGATTAACAAAACTCAATCCACTTCTTTATTTATTCACCAAAAAGGTTCAGATACAATGTGCTCTTCTTCACTCTCTGTTCACGGCTAAAATTCGGTAATAATAATTACAAAGGCTCTGCTATTTAAAGAGCGAGTTATTCAGTTGAAAATGGACTCAGAACATATTTGAGAATCGAATATTCTCAAGCGATTCGTATGATATACAAAATTTGTTACAAAATCTGTTAAATGATCTCCATCATCAATGTGAACCAAAATGTGTAACAAACTTGAGGATCAGTCTTCATGATTCGAATTTGCATGAGGGACCAACTTCCAGGATCAGTGGATATCTGTTGCAGCAGGTGTAACAGCTTCCAAAAAGGGTGCGCAATTTCTATAGTCATGTAACAACATGCAGAGTTGGCACACAGCTGTAACAACCTTGTGTAACAACAACGATCTTTCTTTAAGACTTGGTTGTTCTACACAATTTAATCATTAGTTTGAATATTCATGAATAAAATATGAGAAACGCTACCAATCCAACATGTTAAAGTGAATAAAATATAAATGCAAGATTAATGATGCATACCTTGGGAAAAAGGGTCTTAGCAACAATTATTAGGCATTTAGCATAGAATTGGTAAGGTTGAATGAGCAAAAGAGATGGTGAAAAAGGGACATTTATGGGTCCTAACATGCCCCCCAACTGAAAACATTGCATGTCCTCATGAAAAACTCATTCAAGCCTGACACTGAGTGAAAAATTGCTAAGACAATCACTAAGTACTAGTATTGGAAAAACCTGTGTGTACCCCCAACATCTGCTATTTTCAAAAATTTATCTGTGTTGCTTTGTCTTTAAGAACAAAAGTAGTCTGAGTTGCTGGAGTTACGGCTGGTAAGTGTAAAAGAGGTGTTTTTTTAAAGTTTTTGGTAAACCAACAACTACTTTATGATGTTGAGATCTCCTCTGGCTTATTGGTTCTTGTGGAAGAGTAAGGTCACATTTTGTTTTTACTGAGAAATTGGTTGGTTCCTCAGCCTGTCCATTCATTGGTACTTTGACAATTTTATATTCTTCCTGAAAATAAATATCACCACATTGGTAGCACATGTGCTCTTCATTTTCCTTCATAACAGTTGCTACCTGAGCTAATATTCCCAAAGTTGAATTCCCTGAGTTCCTTTGTTGAGAAACCTGCAAGTCCTTGGTTAGGGAATCTAACTGTGCTTTGAGGTGGTCATTTTATTTTCTTAGTTCAACAATCCCGGCATTCTCAATACCTTTATCTTCTTTTCAATATGAGAAAATAGATAAGCAAGTGGCACATAATCATTATCCTCTCTCATTTTTGTAACTGGTTCTTGTGTAACAGTTACATCTGGCATGACTGGTTCTTGTGTGACAACCTCTTCCTGGTCAGTTGGTTCTTGTGTGACAACCTCTTCCTGGTCAGTTGGTTCTTGTGTGACAGCCTCTTCCTGGTCATCTGGTTCTTGTGTGACAACTAATTTCGGGGAAGAGGATGGTTCTTGTAAAACAACCTCGTTTTGAACAACTGAGGATAATGAGCGAAGAATGGGCACTGCTTTCTCTAAATTTGTCATCCAACTACAACTTCAACAAGTCTTGCTGACCTAGTTCTCATTTTTGGTAAGGTAGATATAAAAACAGAAGATGTCCTCTTAGGTTCAGGAGAAGGAGGGTGTTCTTCGATAATCAAGCTAGAAGAAGAAGGGAGTTCTTCAACAACCATACAAGGAGGAAATTCGGGGATGTTGGGGTCTGGTAATATCTGTACCTCGTCACCTGACGAAGGATGTACATAATCATCAAGTAGAGCCGATGATTCTGGTGCAACTCATTGACATTCTGTCTGCAAGGATGAAATAGTGTCTTGGAATTCCTTGCACAAGGTGAAACCAGGAATTCGTACCTCGATAAAATTAGTTATCCTTTCACATAGATTGGTATCATTGATATCAAAATATGGAAGTGTCTGAGTATCAACAAGATTAGGACACTCTGTTGCAGTAACTCTGTCCATATATTTCTGAGATTTCCTTCTAGATTGGTGTTTTATTTTCTGAGGCAATTCAGTGGTATTGACAATAGGGGTTTGAACGACTATTGCAGCGATAGAAGAATTCTGAGTTATTGTTGGCTCAATAGTAGAAGTAGTTTTCGTGCTATCTGTTACAATGGGGGCTTGAACTTCTATTGCAATTAACTTTTCTGACCTAGTTCGCTTCCTCGACAAAGTTGAAATAGGGGTAAGAGTTTCCCTTTTCTTATCTTTAGGAGTAGGAGCGAGTTCCATAACAACCTCTGTTGTAGCCAAATACTGAGGCTCAATCACATCTCTATGAATAGGGTTAAGCTATGATGGTTGAATACTATTGAGGTGTTTCTGAGCTGTGTGAGAGATGGTTCTGATTTTTCATTTGGTATTCAGAGTTTTCTTACGGGAATTACAATAGAGGTTTTGACTGCTGGTGCAGTTGAGGATACAAGGGTTGACCGTTCTGGGTCGGCTGTAACAATAGGTGTAACAATTGACTGGTCTAGGTTGGTTGTCATAGCAGGTGCAAAAATGGGTTGTTCAGGGTTGGCTATGGCAGCAGGCACAGTAGATGGCACAGGCACTTCAGGTAATGGGTCGTGAGGGAGTCCCATTCCTCTATGAATAAACAAGCCTATAAGTCTATGATTGGAAAGGCAATTCATGGGGTGATTGGATCGTTTGACGATCTGAGCCATATTATGCAAAGGCTGAAGAATATAATAAGGCATGTTGATTAATATCTGATGTCTCAAATGGGATAGTATGATAAAGTCAGAAAAATAAACAACTTGGTATCGTCCTTCACAGGTGATGTACCTTTTGATAAATTCGACGAATTTCCCCCAGGGTGCTGGTAAGGAATAGACATCGACACCTCAGATTTTGGTCTGCACACGCTCATCGTTCACGAGAAAATCCTACTCTGCTTTGGGAAGATGTTCTTTTCTGCTAAACCACCTATTTCCTGTTATGGGCAATCCTGTAACGATAGCCACAGATTCCTCTGTTATTGGAATTCTCACCCTGTTCACTAGTGAATACCCTTCTGTAAGGTTCTGGATGAACTCCAATACCTATGCTTCATTGAACCTCTGCATCTTCTTGAAATAAGGAATCCATCCAGCCTGTAGAAAAATTTGGTAAACATCTGGGTGTAGCTGCAACGCATCTAGATTTCCCAGCTTATATCTCATAGTTGAGCCTCCCATGACGTCGTTTGGAGTCTTAACAGTCATAAAGGAGGAGAAACCGACACCTCACCAAAGTCACAACAAGTTCGAATGAGGATTACATAAAGAACACAGTGTCTCAGTGAAAATAAGCATGGTCGAAAAGGTGGCGGAGGTGTTTATAAAATGAGATTTTGAGATCATGTCGGCATGGATGTATTTTCCCCCCCAACTAATTTGATTGGTTCATGGTGCAACGAATTTAGGACAATCGAAAAATAGGCATTGAAACTTTCTTTCATATCTTACATCACTTGGACATGTAGGTTTAGTAATCGTACCTCATAACATACCGTACGAACCGATCTGTCCGAGTAACTGCACTATCCAACTGCCATTTGATCTGCGTGGAATGGCTGTAATAATGAGAGATGGCTCTCGAACGTGAGAAATGACGATATGACAAGTGGAGCATAAGAGGAGTCCTTTATGTGGTTGAACAATTTAGAAATCTACGGATGTGGATTTAAGCAATGATGAAGCGACCCTTGTGGGACAGAGAGAGCATAAAGTAATTTTTGAAAAATGGCAAAAATCTTGACAAAACAACAATGTTGCCATATGTAGAAATGGCAAAAATGCTAAGAAAATAGCCAAAAGGAATGATAGTAGTAGGTGTATCAGTAGATAGTTTGGCCAGAACTATGGCATTAGGTGTAACTTCATGCAAGGCAAAAGAGTCGGGAACAGGGATAAAGCATGCAAATCGGCCAAAAGGGTGTAACAACATGTAAATCGACCAAAAGGGTGTAACAACATGTAAATCGACCAAAGGGTGTAACAACATGTAAATCAGCCAAAGGGCGTAACAACATGTAAATTGGCCAAAAGGGTGTAACAACATGTAAATCAACCAAAAGGGTGTAACAACATGTAAATCAGCCAAAAGTATGTAACAACATGTGAATTAGCTCGAACACATAAATACTTAGTTTTTAGGAAGTTTTTCAACTTCCAAAAACTAATCCTTTGGCTTCTTCCACTGTAATCTACCTTGTTTTTCTTCAGTTTATCTGCACACAAGCAACTGCCTGATACCTATCTAGGCTGAATTTATTAGAAAAAGAGAAATAGAGAAATGAGATGCGTGAAGCAAAATCAGAAAATTTAAAATTTGCACAACTTATTTATATACAAGATTTTATTGAAAGAAAAATGTCCTAAAGTTTAGAAGGGGAAGGAGCAGGATCCGTTCCCTTTAAAAATTGGTAATTTGTATCAGCGGTACATCTCAATTTAAATTCTTCCTTGGAAAGTGGACACTCATACAGGCGCAAGCGATGACCATTTGCATATAACTGTGTATTGGAACCGTCAATAGTAATTAACCTGATTGTTCCATTGGGAAAAACAATGTCTACCTCGTAAGGTCTAGGCCATCGTGTACGCAACTTACCTTGGAATTCTTTAAAGCGTGAATCATACAACAGAGCCCAATCCCCTTTTTGGAATAATTTCTTCTTGATGACTCAGTCATGCCATTTTGTTCTCTGTTGTTGAATCATTGTGGTCTGATGAATAGCATCCAAACACTTTTCATCAATCTCATTGAGCTGCTGCAGTCTGGCCTTCTGTGCCATAGTCAAGTTGAGATTGACTACTGATGCAGTTCTTAAGGTTTTGATTTCAAATTCAATGGGAAAACAAAGCTTTTTCCATATACAAGCTCATAAGGAGAAAAACCAGTTGTGTTCCTCCAAGTAGTTCAATAAGCCCATAGAGCTTCATGCAATCTGTCAGACCAATCCCTATGATGTTCTCTCACTGTCTTAGTAAGAATAGCTTCTATGACTTTGTTGGTACTTTCTACTTGGCCATTACCTTGTGGATGGTATGGAGAAGTTGTTCTATGTAAAACATGATATTGACTGAGTAGGGCTTCAAACTTATGTGATGTGAAAGGGGGTCCTCAATTAGTTATTAATTCTATGGGAATTCCAAACCTAAAAAATATATCTTCAAACAAGAATGCTAAGACAACTTCTTCTGAGGCCTTGATGAGTGCTTTTGCCTCCACCCACTTGGTCATGTAATCTGTATAGACCAATATATAAACTTTCTGATTAGAAGGTGGGTTAATGGGCCCTACAAAGTCCATGGACCATCTCTCAAAAGGCTTTAACACTACTTGAGGTTGGAGAGGCATCACATCCCTATGATTTGGCTGACCCATTCGTTGGAAACTGTCACAAGCCTGGACATACTTCTTGGCATATTGAAATATGGTGGGCCAAAAATAACCCATCCTTAAAATTTTATGTCCAGTCCTTTTATCAACAAAATGACCCCCACAAGGGCCATCATGGCAAGCTTTGAGCAGCTCATAAAATTCATCATCCCTCACACATCTCCTGGTTTCTTGATCCAGGCCTGTGTAGAAAAGGTATCCCTCTATCCAACTATATTGAGCACTCTTCTGAATGATTTTCCTTCCTTTTATTGGAGATAGATGTGGAGGTACATTCCCTGCAACCAAGTAATTAGAAATGTCTACATACCAAGGTGAGTGAGCAGATACTGCAAACAAATGTTCATCTACAAAGGAATCATCTAATGGTGAATTATCATAATTTATATGCAGTCTTGAGAGAAAATCAACAACCACATTTTCTTTTCCTGGTCTATATACTATAGCGATGTCAAATTCTTGAAGTAACAACAACCATATTGTTACTTTGGCATTAGTAATAGGTTTATTCATCATATATTTAATTGTTGTATGATCAATATGAATAAAAGTAGGATAACCAGTGACATAATGCCTAAATTTATTGATTGCATAAACTACTGCCAAGAATTCTCTTTCAGTAACTATATAATTTAACTCAACAGGAGCCATGTTCTTGCTGATATAGTAGATAACATAGGGTTCTTTGTCCTCTTGTTTCCCTAGTATTGCACCAATTGTAGTGTCTGAGGCATCTGAAGAAATGTGAAAAGGCAAAGCCCAATTGGGCACTCTCAAAATGGGAGCTGTGGATAATTTATGTTTCATATCTGTAAAAGACAATTCACAATTGTCAGTCCAATGAAAGTCAACCTCTTTTGTTAATAGGAAAAATAAGGGAGAGGCAAGTTTGGAATTTTTTTTAATGAATCTCCTGTAATATCCAGCATGCCCTAAAAAAATTCTTACCTCTTTCTGAGTTGATGGAGTTGGAATGTCCAAAATTACCTGGATTTTGGCTGGGTCTACCTGAATTCCTGTATAAGAAATGAAGTGTCCCAGCACCACACCTTCGCTCATCATCATATGGATTTTTTCTGTGCTTAAAGAAATATGAGACTGTATACATATTTTGAGAACTTTTTCCATATTAGTCAAAGCTTCATCAAAATCAATACCATAAGGTGTAAAATCATCCATGAATATCTCCATACAATCATTCACCATATCAGAAAAAATACCAATTACAACTCTCTGGAAAGTGGTTGGTGCATTACACAAGCCAAATGGGAGAACCTTGTAGGAAAATGTACCCCAAGGGCTAGTAAAGGTGATCTTATCTTGGTCCCATGGAGAAATTTTTATCTGGTTATAGCCACTGAATCCATCTAGGAAAGAGAAAAACTTTTTCCCATCTAGGTTGTCTAGAACCTGATCAATAAATGGCAGAGGGAAATGATCCTTCTGTGTGGCCTTATTCAGGGCTTTATAGTTCACACACACTCTCCACTTACCATTCTTTTTAGGTACAATAACCAATGGTGAAACCCACTCGATGTCTGATATAGGATAGATGAATCCAGCATTGAGAAGTTTCTGGAGTTACTCTTTAACTATTTCTTTAATATTAGGGTTCATCCTCCTTTGGGGTTGGAAAATGGGTCGACATTATTCCTTGATGTATATATGGTGGGTACATAGTTCATAGGAAATTCCTTTCATATTCATGTAATCCTAGGAAAATTCCTCCTTATGTTCAATTAGTAACTTTATCAATCGACAAGTTTCAACAATAAATAAATCGGGATTGATGTTCAGGGTTTTTCCAGGTTCGATTTCTACATTGATTCTCTTAGAATTCAGTTTGGGAAGTAATTCGATTGTTGTTGTTTCATCATTTTCTGTTACAACATTTTCTATTACAACTGAATTGATTTGATTTATTGCAGTTTCATAGAACATTTCTGGGCTCATCTCTTCCTGGGCAATAGGGTTGAAGATTCCAGTCAATCGATGGTGCGTGTTCTGTGTAACAACAGAGGGGTCATGGATAAAACAATTGATTAACTCATCCTTTGTCTCGTCTTTGAAACTTAGGGATTTTCCTGTGGTTAACACAGGCATAGCACTTTCATCCTCAATGTCCATCCATAAAGAATTTTTGGGTTCCATACTAGGTGTAGCATGAGGATACAGGGTACGTTTTTTTGTGTCATAACCATCAGAGATGGTCATGGAACCATATCTACAACTAATGAAGGCATTAGCTGTAGCTAACCATGGTCTTCCTAGAATTAGAGGGTGCCCCCCCAGATGGGTTTTGGGTTGCAAAACGACAAAGTCAGTAGGATACTCCCATGAATCAACTGAAATGACTAAATCATCGATTACTCCTTCTGGTCTGATGGTGGAATGATCAACTAATTCTAAAACAATAGGAGTAGTTCAGACTTGCATTTTGAGTTGCAACAATTCTGTAGTTTCTATTGGCATAATATTAATTGCTGCCCCTAAGTCAATTAACACATGGGGAATAGGTGTTTGTCCAATTTTGAAAGTGACTGTAGGGTTTCCTGGGTCACCATATTTAATGGGTGGGGTTTTGCCTAACATCAGTTCAGACAAGTCCCCCACTACATGCACTTTCAGGGGGTCCCTAGGTTTCCTTCCAGGTCTTCTGATACATATATCTCTCACAGTCTTGGCATAAATAGGGGCATCTCTAATCACTTGCAATAGTGGAATGTTAACATGCATGTTTTGCAATTCTTCTAAGAGATTGAAGGATGGTAATTCCATAGTTTTGGTAATTTCCAGTCTTTCAGGGAATGGGGGTTTGTTGATTCTTTAATAGGTTGGTCAATTTCTTCTGTATCAGTATATGTTTTTTCCCTTGATTCCTTGTCTGATTCTGAAGATGGAGCATCTTCAATTATGGGCTCAACTATTCTCCCTGATCTTAATTTTATCTCATCACAAGGCATAGGAGTAATAGATAGAGCTGACACATTGTATATATCAATATTCTGAATGACTTTATTATTTGGGTTTGGGTTAGGTTTCATAGGCATCTGAGGTCGTAAGGGAGGATTGTTTTGTGGGGCATTGGGAGGTAACTGCAGCTGTTGTTGCTGATACTGGGGTTGGAACTGTTGTTGATAGAGGTTCAGTTAATGGTTTTGATATCTAAGCTATTGTTGAGGGCCTCTCCAATATGGGTTCCATTGCCCATGGTGACTTTGTTGTTGGCACATAGGTAACCATGCATTGGGATCTTGATAAGGAGGGAGAATTGGATTTGGAGGGGGAGCATTCATTTGTCCATAAGGTAACTGATTGTTCCAATAATTAAGTGTTGCAGGAGAGAATTGAGAGTTCATACCTTGGCCTCTTGGATGCCATTGTCTTCTTTGTGTAATTAGATAGGAAGCCTCTGCTTCTTCATTAGTTTCATTCATTGATGATTTTACACCTGGTAAAGAGGGACATTTTTCAGTAGGATGATCCAATTCACAAATAAGACATACCTGAACACTGTTTAGTGGGCATTCCCTTTTCGGATGTTTGTCTCTGCACTTTGGATAGAAAATGGACAATGCCTTTTTTGCTTTTGCTTGTTTTTGTTTAATCTGTAGAGTATCAATTTGTGAAGCAAAAGATCTAATCATTTATGTTTTGAAATCTTCTAATAGATTACCTATTTCTGCTCTTGTTTCCCCTCCATTGGCTGATTTTTGTACCCTTGAAAAAATGGTATCCTTGGTAACTGACTTATTCCTTGTAGTTCCTCGAGAACATCTCTTGCAAAGATTTACAATGTCTTAATAGGATTCCTTAGATATATCTCCCTTGCCAAGCATATTCATCATGTCTAAACAATCATCTCTAACCCCTTTTAGAAAAATAGTTTTCAGAATGTCCTTACTCACATCCGGATGCCCAATCCTTTGTAGATTGTACTAGAGTCGCTCTACAAAATCTTCAAGGGTCTCATTCTCTTTCTGAGACATCTTGAATAGTTCCTCCCTTCGTTCCCTTATTCGACAGTAGTCTTGGTACTTGTTCAGGAAAAACTACCTCGTTTGTACCCATGTTGAGATATTCTCTCCTCCAAGGCTCATGAACCATCTTAACACATTTCCCTTCAATGTGGCTGGAAATAGTTTAAGTTTCTCCGCAGTAGTAGTGTAGTCATAGCTTCTACACAGAATATCAAATTCAAATAGAAACTCATCTGGATCCTCAGTAGACAATCCATGGAAATTTGGTAGGGATGAAAGAGGTATGTTATTCATAGTAGTTGTCCCCCTTGTAGGAATATTAGTAATAGGAAAAACCGTGGTAGAGATAGTATTTTCATCATTTACCTGATCTTCATTGTTCTGTGGATCCTCTCGGTTGAACTCATTTTCATTATATCCTTGATTTTCCATGGTTTCTCTCTCTTTCCACTCAATACGGTAAGCATCCCACTCCTCCCTAGTGACTATCTATCCGTTAATCTAATAAACAACTTATTCTGGTCTTTCTTTTGGCCAAGCTATACTTCCCTGATCTTCAATATTCTCCAATGTTGCTTGCTGATTGGTTGGTCACAAACTTTTATCTTTAGCCCTTGATGAAAGCGATGTTTCCAACTGGGGCAATTTTGATGACTGAGGATTTTTTCTCCTTGGAGGATTTGAAGGGCGGAAGATAGATCCTAAAGAAGAATCTACTTTGTCTATAATTTCATCAACAAAGGTTGGTCTTCCCAGTGCAGGGTTCCTTCCTCCACGTCCTCTGGTACCTATAGGGTTAGTATTTTTGGGAATATGTCCTCTTGTTCCTCGATTCATGCAGACTATTCATTCCTAAGAAAAGAAAACTAATGTGCTTACAAAAATATATAATTATCTTCCCCGACAACGACGCCAAAATGTTGGGCACTTTAATTGTCTAATTAAATAGATAATTAAGGTGTTAAATATAAATTGTCAAACCCAGGGAACTTTTGTTATTGCAAGATAATTATGCACAGTCTATGCTAGATTATGGAAGAAACATTTATTCAAATTGTAGTAAGAAACCTAATTGAAAGGTTGAACTTTAACACAAGTTGCTGACACAGCTGGAGCTTCTACAGAATCGAAATCACACTTGCATAAATGAAATCTTGAACTGATGGGTGCATAAGAATCCTGTATTATATAATCTATTATAACTTTCTATTTTACTCTTGCAAAAAGAAACTTTGTGCTACTTTCTTAAAGGAGACCTACTTAACTGCAGAAAAGGAATTCACACTTTTGTTTTCAAAGGTTAAATCCAATGTAGGAAAGGAAAGCAATTCTCCAACGGTATCGAACAATTTAATCTAATTCTCATGAGACACACAGATGCACATTAAACATGAAAGAACTGACTGTAACAAAAGATATATGCTAGAAATGATAAACAAATCAATTATCCAAATCAAAGAAATTAATCTAAACAACAAAACAGAGGGGAGTCTGTGAGGAAGGTGGGCCCTTTCCCTCTCACTGAATCCACTTGAAAATAGACTATGGTAGATTAATGAAACTCAATCCACTTCTTTATTGATTTGCCAAAAAGGTTTAGATACAATGTGCTCTTCTTCACTCTCTGTTCACAACTGAAATTCGGTAATAATGATTACAAAGGCTCTGTTATTTAAAGACAGAGTTATTCAATTGAAAATGGACTCAGAATAGATTTCATAATCGAATATTCTCAAGCGGTTCGTATGATATACAAAATCTATTAAATGATCTTCATCATCAATGTGAACCAAAACGTGTAACAACCTTGAGGATCAGTCTTCATGATTCAAATTTGCATGAGGGATCAAATTCTAGGATCGGTGGATATATGTTGCAGCATGTGTAGCAGCTTCTAAAAAGGGTTCGCAATTGTTGTAGTTGTGTAACAACACACAGAGTTGGTGCACAACTGTAACAGCCTTGTGTAACAACAATGATATTTCTTTAAGACTTGGATGTTCTACACAGTTTAATCATTAGTTTGAATATTCATGGATAAAATATGAGAAATGCTACCAATCCAACATGTTAAAGTGAATAAAATATAAAAGAAATATTAATGATGCATACCTTGGGAGAAGGGTCTTAGCAAAAATTATTATGCATTTAACATAGAATTGGTAAGGTTGAATGAGAAAAAGAGATGGTGAAAAAGGGAAATTTATGGGTCCTAATAGTTTTCTCCCTTTATGGGTTTCCTCGTGAATGTCTGTCTCTGTGTATATCATATGTGTGATTGATGTTTGTTATTTATGTTGTTCATGTCTTGCATAGTCTTGATGATCACTTGGAGAAGGTTAATAATATTTTAATAAGCATAAAATTGTTTAAGCACAGTAACAACTGATTCACCCCCAACTCTTAGTTGTCTTAGTAATTTCAATAGTAGAAATAAAAAATATTTCAAAGAAAAGGTTATCATCAATGAAAAAGGGGGAGAATGTTGGACACAATGGTACGATATTGTCATTGATTTCAAAAGGGTGCAGAAGAATCCAGTACAAACCAAAATCTCATAATTAATAACATTAATCAAAGCTCAAAAGAGATGACGCACAAGAGTCGTTCATTCTTATTTCAGGACAATCCATGATCATTAGATCGAGGAAAGTCACAGGTTGGGAAGGATTAAATCTCAATCATCAGATCTAGAGGAGGAGCTTAGTATGATATCACCAACTGTTAGTTCAAGGAGGGACTTTGGATGAATTCTCGACCATCCAATCGAGTTTAGTTGAAGGATAGTGTAAGCCACAATATCCTAGAGTCTCGGATTAAAATAACTCATGCAGACCATTGATCTAAGATCTCCTCGGGAGAAAAATGAGCCGTTGGATCAGGTGGTCAACTCTGACACTGACCACTACAGAGAAAAGGAGTCTAGAACAGGTGAATTCACCCGAAGGATGAAGCCCCGAAGTCATGAATTTCAGTCAACTCCGGTGTAAAGGAGTCTAGAACAGGTAAAATTTCCCGAAGGTCGAAGCCCTGAAGCCACAAACTCCGACCAACTCTGAGGCTGACTACTCTGGTGAAAAGGATTCTAAAACAAGAAAGTTTACTCGAAGGTCGAAGCCCCAAAGTATCGAACACCCGTCGACTGTCGAATTAGAGGAAGAATAGGAAATCCATTCAACCTTTGATATTTTTTGAGCACACCATGGAAGAAGGTGGTCAAATCTAGCCTTGACTTACTCCGACAATAAATGGGTCAGATAAACCAAGAACTCTCAAACCCTGGAGTTTTAGAATAAATGAAGGCCATAGGATCAAGACAATTTGAAAATATATGGTGGTATATCTATTCAACACTTCGGCAATAATCGAAGGATAATAAAAAAGTGCCAAAACTCTCGAAGCCACAATGTACCGAAGTCACGAAGTAAGACATGTGGAAAAATATGAATATGACACATGGACCAATCAAATGGTGACAAGTGTCAAGGTCGATGTGGCACATAAGGACTGTAAAAGTCACAAATCAGGGTGACATGTGGTGACCACTTAGCTAGTGCCATGTCAACAATGGCATCACCAAGCAACATCACTATGGGAGTACATACTTTTGGGATATCCAACTTCTCCTACCAGTAAAACTACCCGAAACGTCGAAGACCGAAGTCTTGAATAGTCGAATACCAAGAGAGCGGGAGCTCCTTTGTGCCTAAGTCTATGGTCCCATTTCCTGGACATATGAAGGTTATCAAGCAGGGAGTGTTGATACACCCTTCAACAAAATTTTCTTTGGAAGAGTTGGAAGATTGCAATGGCTTGAGTCCTGAAACGTCGAAGTCCTGAAATGAACAAGAATTGTCCATCTCAAATGTGAAAATAAAACGTGACCGTAAATCTTGATAAGTGATTAAGAACTCATTTGTATTATTTCTTAGACACCGCCTATGGTCATATGGAATAGAGATCTCGAAATTGCGTCTGTGCGAATTTAACATACACGAGGAAGAATGTTTTCTCTCTCAATGAGAAACTTTGAACCAGACAGGATTTGGATTTTGTCCTGATTGATATTAAGTGATCAAATACTTCCAATGCATGGATTTGTTGGAGAACTGGGGATGCAACAAAAGCTTAAGAATAAAATAAAAATTCATGAGATCAAATTAAAATAAATCGATCCATACCTGTGATCTATTTATGAAAAATCCCTCTTACTAAATTAAAAAGATTTCATGTTAAATGGGTGAATAAAATAGAGAGAGATATTAATTCTAAATTAAAAGACAAATGCTATTACTATTAATTTAAATGGAGAGCTTAAATGTTCCAAACAAAGGGATACAATGCTTCAATGCTCACACCATTAGGAAGACTATATAAGCAAGAAAGATTGGTGAAGAAGAAGTGTCTCCGCAGTTCAGATAAGAAGACCAAAAGCAGAAGCAGAGTCCAAAGAAGAATAATTGATGATACTTATGCAGTGAGGGTGGAAGGGAGGAGCAAGGAAGAATTCATATCCTTTACTAACTAAAGTGTCAATAAAAGGGAGTTGTTTCTTCCTAGGGTTGGTGCCCTAAAAACAAGGGATTTGGTGCTTCCTATGTTTGGTGCCCTAAAGACAAGGGAGTTGGTGCTTCCTAGGGTTGGTGCCCTAAAGACAAGGGAGTTGGTGCTTCCTAGGGTTGGTGCCTTCAAGAAGGGGATTTGTGTCTCCTAGAGTTGGTGATCTAAAAAGTATTGGTGTCCTTCACTCTCTCAGATTATTCTTTATAAAAACTTGTAAATTCATGTTAATTATATTTATATAATTGATTTTATATGCAAGTCCATTGTTGATCTTTGTGGGGATTTACAAAATAACAAATTGATTACTAATTGTTTAAAAAGAGGTAAAACGGATTCACACCCCCCTCCCCCGCGCTAAGTATTTCCAACAATAAAGTCATGTTCTCAAAGTCTTGAGTCATGTTTCATGTCTATAAATCATGACTTTGATTTTCTCAAGGTATAGAAAGATGATCAGAGTACAATTACAAAAGTATTGATGTCATGATGGTGTTTGTCATCATTTGTAAAGAAAGAAGGTATTGGTCATATCTGCATAGTTTGAAGGTCACCATCAAGTGTTTTTTCCAAAATGGGTGTACAAAATTTTTTAAAGATCCACTTAACCATTTAAGTGTCATGCCACTTGTCAAATCACATTCACTGCAAACTCTCCTAAAAGTTCGCAACAATTCAAAATCACCTCATGCGCTAAATCGTACATAATCAGGATTTGGGAAATGTGGCACTTGATGGATTCTCATTTTCAATACCTTGTCATCATCATTCATTTACAAAAATCGGATTCAAAAGGAATATTCAAGCATTTCATGCTATTTTCATTTGCAAAGGTAGTCGTTGCAGACTGTTAGCGCTGCAAACTTTCCTGTAGCGGCTGGTGGTGAGTTAGGGTTGAGAATGAGATAGGAAAAAGGTTGAAGTGTCTCAGATTAGACAATGGAGGTGAATATTGCAACAAGGAGTTGGATGATTATTTTTCATACCATGGGATTTGTAGAGAGAAGACAGTTACAGGAACACCACAAGAAAATGGTGAGTCAAAAAGGATGAGCATGAAAATCATGGAGTGTGCAAGGAGTATGAGATTGCATGTTGGGTTGCTCTTACAGTTTTGGGCAGATGTTGTAGATACTTTTGTTTAATTAATAAACAAAGGACCTTGAAGCTCTTTGGATGGTGGAATTCCAGAGGAGACATGGATAGGTAAAAAGGTAAACTATTATTTTTTGAAGAATTTCGGTTGTGAAGCATTTGTTCATATTGATAAAGAAAATAGAACAAAGCTTGAAGAAAAATCAAATAAGTGTACCTTTATTGGATACGATGTTAATGATTTTGGTTATCGCTTATGGGATTATGAAAATCACAAAATCATTAGGAGTAGATATGTCATATTCAATGATAAGTTCATGTACAAAGATCATTTGCAGGGAAAGAATTAGGAAAAAGAAAAACCAGAATACACAATGGTTGATGAGATCACTGAAAAAAAATTCCAAAGGTACCAGAAAATCAAATGTACAACAACAAGAAAAATAGGTACCTCAAATTCCTGAAAGTGTTGTTAAAAGATATACCTGGTTAAGTATACCCCTGAACGATACTCTCCTTCATTTTATTATTTATTGTTGATTGATTCGGGTGAACCATAATTTTATGAAGAGGCAATGCAGGTAGACACTAAAAAAAAGTGGGATAAAAGCATGAAAGATGAAATGGATTCCTTGGTAAATAACCATATGTGGGACTTGGTTACGTTTCATGCAGGAAAAAGAGCATTGCAGAATAAATGGGTTTACAAGTTGAAGGAAGAAGATGGAGGAAAAAAATGGTACAAGGCTAGACTTGTTGTAAAGGGGTTTGCACAAAAGAAAGGTATATATTTTGATGAAATATTTTCTCTTTTTGTTAAAATGACTTCAATTATGACTATTTTAAGTCTTGTGGTAGTAGAAGATTTGCATCTTGAACAATTATATTTAAAAACAAATTTTCTCCATGGGGATTTGGAGGAAGATATTTATATTTAGCAACCACAGGGGTATGAGGTCAAAGGAAAGGAGAATTTGGTATGCAGGTTGAATAAGAGATGGTATGGCCTAAAGAAAGCTCCAAGGTAGTGGTATTGGAATTTTGACAGGTTTATGACAGAACAAGGTTATAATATATGCCATTCTGATCACTGTGTTTATTTTAAAAGGCTAGAAAATGGAAGCCATATTATCTTGCTATTGTATGTAGATGACCTTCTTGTTGAAGAGTCTAATATGCATGATATAAATGTGCTCAAGAAGAAATTATCTAATTCATTTGCAATGAAATATTTGGGTGTTGCAAAGAAAATACTTGGTATGAGAATAAAAAGAGACAGGAAAAATCGGAAAATGACATTGTCTTAGGGTGAGTACATAGATAAGGTGTTGGAGAGGTTTAGAATGTAGAATGCAAAACCAGTTAGTACACCTTTGGCCAACCATTTCAAATTAACTAAGGAAATGTGTCCCAAGACACAGGAGGAGATATAATAACTGTCCAGGGTCCCTTATTCATCAGCAGTTGGGAGCTTGATGTATGTGATGGTTTGCACAAGACTGGATATTGCACATGCAATGGGAGTTCTGAGCAGGTATATGAACAATATAGGTAAAGACAATTAGGAGGCAGTAAAGTGGATTATCAGGTATTTGAGAGGTACTTCTACTCATGCATTATGTTTTGGATGTCCATACACTGTTTGTCACATCTCTCTCTTGCTCTCACATGATTTGACTTATTCTTTGAGGACACTTCCGTGAAAGTGATCCGGTTCAATATATGATTGTTTGTTCGCTTATGGATTCTGATGATGATGTTGTGGATATGATTTTATGTTATTTTGATATCTATGTGTAGACAAGTTCTATTGACTAGTTTCTTCTGAGTGTGCATGATACTTGACAAATTGAGGATGTTGATGGCATCGATGGACCTCCTTGGACTCTGGATCGAGTCAGGGTGTGGAGTGTATATGGTTTGGGTAATTTTTTTTTATGCATATGTGACATATGATCGGGTGTATTATGATGGTTTTTATGGACCATTGACATGTTTTGTTGATGAATGCAGGCCGACGATTTCTTGCTAATCAGGCCCACATTAGGAGTAAAGGGGCCATGCATGACAACCAGAGATATTGAGGGAGAATTGTGGAAGCATCCCTGCCACAACCTACTTTTACTCTCGACGTGGCTCGAATTGCAGGTTAAAAATTACCTAGTTTGAGAGACCCACGATGTCGTAAGGGAAGATTGAGACGGTCGCTCATGAAGATTCTAAAGGGCACGCAATAAGGTATGTTCCTTATTCCTTAGAGGCCCTTAGTCTCCCACAAGGTCACCTGATGGAGTATTGACTCCAAGGGATGGACAACTACCAAAATAAGTCAAGGGCGAGTGGAACCCTTGGAGCATGTAGTGCATCTTGAAGGGTACATCATATAAATGAAACATGAATAAAGGCAAGTGGCACCCTTGGATCACGTAGTGCATCTTGAAGGGCACGTCACGATTTTTAACACATGTGAGTTAATGAACCTAGGTGCCTTGAAAACAATATTTTATTTGATGTGGTGAGCCTTAAAATAAATGTTGTATGAGTAAAATTTATTAATTATAAAATTTCCCTTAAAAATTGCTAATCCTAGTTGAAATTTAAGGCCTAGGTCTAAATAGGGTATGAGGACTAAAAACAAATTAATCAATTAATAAAAGGGGGATGAAGAAAAATCAAATAAATAATTTAAAGGAGAACTAATTTATCTAAGAATTAATTACTATTATGTGTAAGACATGTTAAATTGGAACTTGGACAAAAAGGGGAATTAAATGCAAAAAGGAATGTGGAACATAGAAAGGAATCTAGTCTAGAGAACTTTCCTAAATAAAACTCGACTAAGATTTAAGAAAGGCATCAATCATTAAAGGAATTTGAGGGAATAAATGGACAACAAGGAGCATTTTTAGGAACGCTTTTATGACGGGTCATGCAAATTGGAAATTAAGTTAATTAAATAAATGAATTTCTAGTGCAACTAAGGGATCGGGTGACAAGTGTACGAAGGAGCGTATTTCCTAATTAATTTTTAATAAGAAGGATTTAACGTGCATTTGAAAAATTGGTCACTAAGAGAACTCTATAAACAAAATGGCGGAGAAGAGGAGAGGGTTGACTGGTATGCATAAAGTTATGCTACCGGATTTTTCTTGACTGATTTTTCTTGTGGGAGTTGGGACACCCAACTTGAATAGAGAGTGGTAGATCGACCTTGTGAGGCGAGATGGGAGCTAGATTTTTCGGTTTGTGTTCATGAGTGGCCCTTTTTAGCTTAGGGGGGTAACAGGGAATAAGAGTACCCCTATCGTTGGTTGGGAGGTACCGGTGAAGTCTCATTGATTGGAAAATAAGAGACCGAACGGAGTGCCTTCATAGAAGGGCTTCTCGCCTACATCGTCTTCGGTTATGAAATGCTTGTTGAAAATTTTAATGGTAGAAAGATTTAAATTTTATACATGTATTGTTATTGGTGAACTTATTATATGTTGTTGAAAATTGATATTCAATAATTTAAATTCGAATGGAAGGTTCATAATCTATCATTGTATTGTTCAACGTTGCTTAAATTCTTATGTGTATAGATTAAATGTTAGAGTAGATCATTACTCCTTTATGTAAATTGATTTAATTTACTGTAAATTGGGAATGTATGCATCAGTTTCATTGAGTCAAGTTTCTCTGCATAACATGCACATTAGTTGTCAGTTGATGTTTGCAGCTACGAGCTACGTGAGACATTCTCCAGGAAAAACACCTAAGAGAGAGCCCATGAGAGGAGCGTGTGGTTCCTATCTGAGACAGAGCAAGAACGTAGAGATGGCCTCCTCCGTATAGAGAGTTGAGAATAACTCCACATAATTCTCCTGTGTAACGCAGTGAGAAAGGATATCTGTAGAGTTGGACGTGTCAGTGGCTGAGCACAAGGTGAACGTGTGAAATCCCAAAGTGTTGGATGAATCATCATGAGACAGAGATGAAGATGATGTATTAGCCTCCTCTGATAAGAGAGTTGATGAGAAACTCCATATGAATCTCCTGTGTAATGCAGTGGGAAAGAAGATCTGTTGAGTGGACATGCATGTGGACGAGCACATGTGAACGTGATCCTAGTGGTTGAGCACTAGTGAGAAGTGGTTCTTCTGTGTAATGCAGTGAGCCATAGACATGGACATCCATATGGATGTGCTCCTAGTGTTTGAGAACTAGTGGGTGTATGATATCCCTTGCTATATTTTTCAAGAGTCAGACTTGCCTGTAACCCTACTTGTAATGTAAAGGGTATAGGTTGGCCCCACCTTAATGTAATTGATAATTAATGTAAAAGATAATTAATATGGTTATTGTTAATTATATTATGAGATAGAGAGGTCGGCTATGTTGTGCCAATAGTCACTTCTGTTTACAGGTCAAGTCTAATATAAGTAAAGGTAAATTCCCCATTGAGGAATCATATCTTTTGTCTGAGTTTGGAAATTTCAGCAAGTACATCTTCTTGGGAAAAGTGCGCACCTCTCTTGGGCGCTAGTCTTCTAGGGTTTGAAAGCACCCTCTTTTGTGCTAGGATTTCTTGGTGGTGAAGTTATATCTCTTAAAGAATATAGAAAAGGATTTGCCTGGGTTTTCTTCCCTTGTTGAGAAGGGTTTCCCATGATACATCTTGTGTTCTTGTGTGTGGTGTTTCTTCTTGTAATCTTGGTTGTTGCAACATAATAGGTTATGGTTTAAGTAAAAGGATAAAAATGGAATGAAATTCATGCTTAAACTTACCTATTGAAAAAATAAACATGGTATTAGATCATAGGTCTCGAAGAACCGCTGTAGAAGCATTCAAAAAGCTAAATCGTCCTCCTGCAATTTCGTATGACCTCCAGGGTTTCTGCAGAAATCTGTACGACCCTCATTTGATCAGCCGTTTCACCCCTTTACAAGTGGACGTTGGAGATAAAACTTGGACCAAGTTGTACAACCCTCCTTGGTGCATCTCGAGACATCCAAAATAAAATTCTGAGGATTTTGAGTTTTTGGCCCTAGGGTTTCTAGGGTTCCAAGATTTTTTGCAGA
The DNA here is from genome assembly GCA_009831015.1 of Picea engelmannii. Classification (NCBI taxonomy): domain Eukaryota; kingdom Viridiplantae; phylum Streptophyta; class Pinopsida; order Pinales; family Pinaceae; genus Picea; species Picea engelmannii. Next base: position 281,135 of record ML784660.1, on the reverse strand, counting down.
ATCTCGATCTTAGGATTTCTGCAACTTCTTGAAGAAACATTTTCAACTCAACAAGCAACCCTGTGAAAATCTCAAAGTTCATTGTTGGCAGTAATAACCCCAACAAAATCAAGGTTACTAATCCAACCTAATCATTAGGTTTTCTAAATCCAGTTGGTGAGAGTTTGAAGAATCCGAACAAATGAAGAACAAAACTTTAGTAGAAGATAGGCTTGATGGAGCAAGCAACTTCAACTCCTGGAAATCAAGGCTTCAGGTCACCCTTGAAGAAGATGACCTTTTGGATGTGGTAACTAAAACTTTACCAGAAATATCTACTAATGAAGAGAAGAAGATAAAAAAGGAAGAAGATGTCAAAGAAAGAAAAATAATCATCTACTCAGTAAGAGATCATCTCTGACATCGCATTGCCAACCTAAATACAACTTATGAAATGTATGAAGCATTAAAATAAAAGTTTGAAAGTGAAAACACCCTCAGATCTCTTACCTTGAAGAACCAACTTCAAAGTACCAAGATGACGAAAGGTGACACAGTTGCTATCTTATTTACGAAGATATCAAAGATTAAAGAACAACTAGAAGTCATTGGAGAAATCATGTCTGATAGAGAACTTGTCTTATCCACTCTCAATAACCTTCCAAAACATTGGGAGCCTTTTCTTCAAAGTATCAGTGGAAGAGAAAATATAACAACCTTTGATCGTCTATGGACATATTGTGTAATGTCCCCAAGGCCGAGCCCAGTTGTAAATCTGATGTATGAAATGAATTGTAAGTATGTGTTATAGGCTGGTGAGCCAAGTCTGTATAAGCCGGTGGGCTTATGTGATTGTTAGGCCAGAGAGCCTAAAGGTTGGAGGCCAAGGGCCTGATTTTGTACTTGTACATATATGAAAAAACATTTAATAAAATTGTAAACACCACCAGGTGCAGACCGACCACGATGAATGAGTGAAGGGGGACTGAGCTTCCACAGAGAAGGCAAGGGATTAGGGGTTGGAAGGTGGAAAAGGGGCTAAGTGTTTAGCCTAGGGGGGGTCTTAAGCCTAGGAATAATATTTTATTATTATTCCAAAAGAACATGTGCCATTTATATTTTTTATCCTAAATTCCTGACCAAGGGAAGGTGATGCGTGTTGGTGGAACGCATGCAGTCTCCAGGGCGACAAGTGTCGACCTTGGTGCATGCGAATAAAACAGTTTGGGTGGACCGTGAGGGGGTTCAATCTCTCATTCAAGCGGACTACCTGAGGGTGTACGGGCTCTGAGCAGTACGACTGACCCTAGCTCTACAAAAAAACCTCATACACCTTCTGAACTGAAAAACCCGTGTATACCTCTGTACTGAACCAGAAGCCTGTGATCGATTCTGAAAGAGTCGGTTTCACCTCTGTTTGAATCGAAAAAGCCCGTGTTGTGTCTGGAGAATCTGTGTGCATCCACTACCCGAGATCGAGCTTGTGCATGAGATCTCTATCCCGAAGCCATGACCCTGAGCCATTTTTCCATTGCTGAGCCTGTGGAAAAAAAGCCGTGTCTTTTTTTCCGTTGGTTGTGTGGCCACGCAGTGCTAGACTGTGTGGGAGGTTTGTTGACCTGTGAGCGATTCTCTATAGGCGAGAGAGTGCGCTAAGGAAGGAGAGAACTTCTGGAAGGAACCCTGTAGCTGCCTCAGAGCCTGGAGACTTCCGGTCTGGTCTGTTGCTGTAACCCAAGGCAAGGGAGGTTAGCAGCCGAAGGACTGTCCAGGTGACAAAGAAGGTGTATACTCCTGGGGTGGAACAAGCATGTGGGGAATGAGGGTCTGTGGGTAGTGAGTGTGGGTGGTTCCTGGGAGAGAATCCCTTCCTGTGTCTGTGTGCTATTTTCCCTGTAACCTCAGCCTAAGCTAGGATTCCTTGTCTCGGGGTGGAGATTAGTCCCAGCTCGGGGGTGACCCACTGCTGAGCTGATGAGCAGTGTGGTATAAGGTTGGGAGGTTCGTGGTAGGCCTGCACTTGGTTGGTGGATTCTACCACTGTTAAAAGATAAGTATCTGATTATGTTTTAATCATGTTTTGCATGACTCTACTGCTTATGTTATCATGATTTCCGTTGTGTATATGAATTAGCATGAAATGATATTGATTGTTAATTATGGCAGTAACTCATATGAATACTCGGTGTAGAATGTGTTTATTTGTTTAAATGCATGTGGATTATATAATACCTATATGATTTATGTACCAAGTGGTGTTAAAGTTTCCTTTTAAGAGCGATTAAACCATGGTAGTTGAAAAGGTGCGCTACAGTTTGGTATCAGAGCCAAGGTTTCAACACTGAGCCTAGATGGGCCAGTGGAGCGGTCTTTGGATCGAGAATGCGAGAGGAAATTGGGTCTGGAAGGCCAATATCGGACCCTTCTTTGCTCCAAAGTGTCAAGGAGTTACTTGATGAGTTTTCAAGCTCAGGAGGTATAGCGGCGTTATGAAACAACAACCAATGTGGTATAAGTCCACAGGGAGAGAGGACTCCACACCAGAAGTGTTGGAGCTTTAGGATCTGTTCGGGAGGGAAGGTGAACCCTCGTGACCGTCAGATCTGGAAAGTGTGCACGAGGTTTAAAGCCCTTTGGAATTTCACAGGAGTGTGGAAATCACGATACGCGAAATCCCGAATTAGTCAGGACCGTCCATCAGAAAGAACGTGTGGGGAGCGATCAACCTTTCGCTGACTCGTAACTTGAAATGGTCAAAGGGTGAGTTTGTGAGAATTCACGAAATGTGAATTCATGATTGGATCATAACCATAGATCTAAGAGAGATCTGGATCGTTAATTATCCAGGAAGAAATCGATGTTTTGGGAGATGGGAAGTGAGGAGAGGTGAACAACTCCGAAACCCAAAACCCCGAAATTCCGAAACAAACTACACCGTAGATCGTGGGGAGAAGAACTTGACCGTTGGATCAAGTAGTTAAATAGACAGTGATTTCAGGATTTCGGCAAATGGAAGTTCAAGATGTGTGGATGCATGAACTTCCGATGCCCGAAACCCTGAAACGCCGAAAGGATTTGCGTCATAGATCTGAAAAAGATCTGACGGTTGGATTTTACTAGGAATGGACATGGACACATGGAGATGTACCACATGCCAGTGGGTCGATAAGAAAAGAGAAAGTGGTGGGACCTGATGACATCATTAAAAGCAACGTGGACCCTCATGAACGTGCCATGTGCCATCATGGTTGTGGGTGACCATTGTGCTATGTGGGCCCGAAGGGTAAAGTAAATCAGAATTTCGGAAGTTCGGGGTTGGAAAGGAAATAAATTTTGACAACCTCATGGACCAAAAACCTGAAGTCCCGAAGTCCCGAAATCTCTGAAGACAGAAGAATCGTAGAAGACTTTAAGGACAACAACTACGTTGTCGGCCTGGAGAATAAGGAAACCGATTTTTCAGAATTTGGGAATTAAAATGATAAAAGGTTGGGAGTCACTGCAAAATGAACTCCCAGGTGCCGAAAACCTGAAGTCCCGGGTACCGAAAACCCAAAGGCCCAAAAGTCCTGAAATGCCAAAAACGAAAGTTTCGAAGACCCGAAAATTGCAGAGCCGAATGAGAGCTCAAAAAACTTATTTGAATCGAAATGTCTTTTGTTCTTGTTCGTATTGGCGTATAAATGTTGTGGATTGTTCATGAAGTTTTAATGGCCTGACAAACTTCGAATTGAATTGCATAGTGCGTGTGTAGAGTTCAGCGAGGGTCAGGACTCCAGTTAACCAACGCCGAGTATGGAATGGGAAAAGGTGCAGACTGCCTCCGAAACAGGAGACGAACAGGAAGGAAAGGATGTCAATGTGGAAGTGGAAGGATCGAACTCCAATGGGAACGGAAAAGAAAATGATAAGGAAGGACACATAATTAAAATCATTGAAGGATTTCAAAGAGAGGCCCAGGCTCGTCGAGCTGATAGCCGAAAGCTCATGAAAGTCAGGGATTGACAGGGTGTATTAAAATTAAAATTTTTGAAGAGCCTGGAAATAATAGAGAGGAAACTCGAGAAGGGAAGAGACTCAAGTAAGACGGAGAGTCGCAGAACCCCTGGGAGAAGAAGGAGATCAATAAGTGTCAGGACTCCCGAGAGGAAAAGGAGGTCAAGGAGTGGTAGCCAACATCTTAGTTGCTCCCAAAGACATTCGAGTAGGGGAACACACAGTAGTTTGAGCTCGTCTCCTACCAGAAAGCACCGAAAATCTGGAAGGGATGAATTGAAAGGGGAAATCAACAAGATTAAACTGCCTACGTTCGATGGTGAACACAAGAAGGAAGAAGATGTTGAAATATGGTTGTTGGGTATAAAGAAATACTTCCAACTGTAGAATTATTCTGCCCATGCAGAAGAAAGAATTGCAATGTACCAGCTGAAAGGAAAAGCATCCATGTGGTGGGATCAGTTGGTGCAGGTGCAACACATCAGAGAGAAAGAGGTCACGTGGAAGGAGTTTAAGAGGTATTTTGAGAAGAAATACCTGACCAAAAGATACTATGATAGAAAGATGAAGGAGTTCTTCGAACTCAAGTTGGGCAGTATGACCATTGATGAGTATGAACGAAGTTTTCTAGAACTACTGAAGTATGTTCCATTCATCAAAGACGAGGCTGTTAAATATCAGAGGTATCTGAGTGGAATGCCACCTTCCATTGGTGACAAGATTCAATATGATGATCCTAAGACTATGAAAGAAACAATAAGAAGGGATAAATGCTTATATGAACAACAAAGAGAAAAGCCTACCTTTCGGAAGGCTTGGGATGACTAGAAGAGGTTTAAGAAAGAACAGAGGCAGAAGGGAAACAGGCCACCCTTTTTCAAGAACAACCCTTGGGGACAGTCATCTTTTAGAGACCCCGGGAAAGTTGAAGGGAGTGAGCAGATGCCAAGGTATCCACCTATGGAGTGTTGGGGATGTAAAGGGAATCATAGGTACAGAGACTGCCCCCACAGAAAAGACAAAGAAAGAACTGTCCATACTGTTCAGCAAGCTGAAACAGTGGAGGATATGGACAGCAGAATGTCAAGGATCTACGCAGCCCTGGACAAGAAACAAGTAGAATTTCAATTGCACATGATTGAAGTGGAAGGTATGATCAACAACCGACCACTTGTTATTTTAATTGATTCAGGGGCTAGCCATAGTTATATAGATCTTAGAGTGGTGGAAATTTTGCATTTAACAAGAAGCAAACATGAAAAGTCTTGGTAGGTGAAGTTGGCCACAGGGACCAAGAGGAAGGTCACAGAATTGGTTAAGTCTTGTTCAGTGGACATGAAAGGAATGAACACTAAGGCTGAATTGAACATTTTTCCTTTAGGCTCATACGATTGCTTAATTGGGATGGACTGGTTGGACCAGCACCATGGCCTTCTAGATTGTTGTAACAAGAGGTTTACCTGCCTGAACGAAGAGGGAAATACGGTAACAGTCCAAGGAATTCCCAGAACCATGGCTGTTAGGGAAATCTTAGCCATGCAGCTGAAGAAATGTTACCGGAAAGGCTGTCAATTATATGTAGCTCGGGTGGAAGAAGCATCTCGAGATGTAGTCTCGAATCTGAAAGATCATGAGGTACTCAAAGAATTCAAGGATGTATTTCAGGAGGTACCTGGACTACCTCCGAAGAGGGACATCGATTTTTCTATAAATTTGATGCCTGAAGCAGCTCCAGTTTCGAAGGCTCCTTATAGAATGAGTACGCCAGAGCTGAAAGAGTTGCAATTGCAGCTCGAAGAGCTACTAAAGAAGGGATACATTCACCCCAGCATGTCACCTTAGGGAGCCCCGGTCCTATTCGTGAAGAAGAAAGATGGGACATTGAGACTATGCATTGATTTCTGGCAGTTGAATAAGGTCACTGTCAAGAACAAGTATCCTCTACCAAGGATTGATGATCTTTTTGATCAGTTGAAGGATGCGAAAATATTTTCAAAAATAGATCTCATAGTTGGATATCACCAAGTGAGAATAAATGATGAGGACATTAGCAAGACCGCCTTTAGAACAAGGTACGGTCATTATGAATTCACAGTGGTGTCATTTGGACTGACAAATGCACCTGCTATTTTCATGTGTTTAATGAATGGAGTGTTTAGATATTATTTGGACAAGTTTTTCATAGTCTTCCTGAACAATATCTTGGTGTATTCCAAGACAGAGGAAGAACATGAACAACACCTAAGAATTGTGTTGCAGGTGTTGAGAGAACACCAGTTGTACGCAAAACTGAGCAAGTGCTCATTTTACCAAAGGCAGATTCATTACTTGGGGCACATTATATCAAAGGAAGGGATCGTTGTGGATCCTGAAAAGGTTGAGGCCATTCGAGAATGGTCAGCGCCAMGGAATGTGGYGGAAGTTAGATCTTTTATGGGTYTGGCRGGCTACTAYAGAAGGTTTATAGCYRRATTCTCAARGATAGCTCAYYCTATCACTTCCTTGCAAAGGAAGGAGAAGAAGTTCYAGTGGACTRAAGAATGTGAGAGCAGCTTCCARCGATTGAAGMARCTRCTAACCAGTGCTYCAATCCTGAAGATTGMAGATCCAAATAAGGATTACGTAGTGTGCACMGATGCRTGTAAGGAGGGGCTGGGAGGAGTTCTCAGCCAAGAGGGATTTGTAATTTGTTATGAGTCCCGAAAGATGAAAGAGCATGAAAGGAATTATGCCACTCATGATTTAGAGCTAGCAACAATCGTCCACGCCTTGAGGAAATGGAGACATTACCTCATGGGAAGGAGATTCGAATTAAGAATAGACCACAACGGTCTGAAGTATTTATTTGATCAGCTGAATTTAAATGCGAGGCAAACCAGATGGCTGGAGTTTCTGTGTGAATATGACTTTGATATCAAGCATATCAAAGGGATAGAAAATAAGGTGGCTGATGCACTTAGCAGAAAAGTGCACGAATTACATGCTATAGCCATTAGCATGTACAGGACTGAGATGAAAGACAGAATTTTGGAAGCTGGAAATACTGATTTGCAGTACAGAATTCTTGTAGCAAAGCTACAGCAGCGCGAGAGACCACAGACCAAGGAAAGTTACACCTTGGGAACTAATGGTTTACTTCTGTATAAAAACAGAGTGTATGTACCCAATGTCCGAGAATTGAAGCTGGCAATTCTAAAGGAGATGCATAACGTGGCTTATGCTGGACATCCTGGATATTAGAAGACTGTGGCAGCAGTCAAAAGCCATTATTTTTGGTCGGGTATGAAGAAAGAAATTGCTGAATACATCGCCAGATGTATAGAGTGCCAGAAGGTTAAGGCTAAGCATAGACACCCAGTAGGGTTGTTGCATCCTTTACCCATTCCTGAGTGGAAATGGAACTTGGTAACAATGGATTTTATCACCGGACTACCTAGAACCAACAAGCAGCATGATTCAATCATGGAGGTGGTGGACAAGATTACTAAAGCCACCCATTTTATTCCACTGAAAACTAGCCATAGGGCAATTGATGTTACTGATATCTTTTTAAAAGAAGTTGCACGCTTGCATGGAATTCCTAAGACAATTGTGTCTGATAGGGACCCGAAATTCACCTCGAATTTATGGAAAGGACTGTTCAAGGGATTCGGAACGAATATGAACTTTAGTATAGCGTATCATCCTGAGTCTAATGGTCAGATAGAGAGGGTGAATAGGGTAATAGAAGACATACTGAGAATGTATGTGATGGACAAACCATCAAGGTGGGAAGACTACCTATATTTGGTAGAATTCGCCTACAATAATGGGTATCATGCATCATTGAAGATGAGCCCATTCAAAGCACTTTATGGAAGAAAGTGAAACACTCCAGTGAGCTGGGATAATCCAGCTGACAGAGCAGTAGTTGGGCCTGAGATGCTCAAAGAGATGGAAGATCAAATGATAAAAATTAAACAGAATCTAAAAGCTGCCCAGGATAGGCAGAAAAGTTACACTGACAGTAACAAAACCCATAGATAATTCAAAGTGGGTGACCATGTTTTCCTGAAAGTGAAGACTAATAGGAGTTCCCTAAAGTTGGGAAGTTGCACCAAATTGGCAGCAAGATTTTGTGGGCCATTTGAGATCCTAGAAAGGATTGGGCCAGTTGCATACATGCTTGCACTACCTGCATCTATGACTGTACATAATGTGTTTCATGTTTCACTGCTTAAGAAATATGTACCTGATGCTAATCATGTTATCGATTGGAATGTGATTCAGGTGGAACCAGAAGGTGTCATGCAAGTGCATCCTGTGCACATATTGGACAGGAAAAACAAACAGCTCCGGAATCGAGCCATAGAGCTTATAAAGGTTCAGTGGACCTGGTACGGTCCTGAGGACGCGACATGGGAGCATGAAGAAGTTATGCGGGCAGAGTACCTGCATATTTTTGAAAATTTTGAAAGGCTTGCAGAAACAGTGTAAGTTGCACTGAGGACAGTGCAAAAATAAGGAAGGGGGATTGTAATGTCCCCAAGGCCGAGCCCAGTTGTAAATATGATGTATGGAATGAATTGTAAATATGTGTTATAGGCTGGTGAGCCAAGTCTGTATAAGTTGGTGGGATTATGTGATTGTTAGACCAGAGAGCCTAAGGGTTGGAGGCCAAGGGCCTGATTTTGTACTTGTATATATCTGCAAAAACATTTAATAAAATTGTAAACACCGCCAGGTGCAGACCGACCACGATGAATGAGTGAAGGGGGAATGAGCTTCCACAGAGAAGGCAAGGGATTAGGGGCTGGAAGGTGGAAAAGGGGCTAAGTGTTTATCCTAGGGGGGGGCTTAAGCCTAGAAATAATATTTTATTATTATTCCAAAAGAACACGTGCCATTTATATTTTTTATCCTAAGTTTCTGACCAAGGGAAGGTGATGCGTGTTGGTGGAACGCATGCAGTCTCCAGGGCGACAAGTATCGACCCTAGTGCATGCGAATAAAACAGTTTGGGTGGACCGTGAGGGGGTTCGCTCTCTCATTCAAGCAGACTGCCTGAGGGTGTATGGGCTATGAGCAGTACGAATGACCCGAGCTCTGCAGACAAACCTCGTACACCTTCTGAACTGAAAAACCTGTGTATACCTCCATACTGAACCAGAAGCCTGTGATCGATTCTGAAAGAGATGGTTTCACCTTTATTTGAATCGAAAAATCTCGTGTTGTGTTTGGAGAATCCGTGTGCATCCACTGCCCGAGATCGAGCTTGTGCATGAGATCTCTGTCCCGAAGCCGTGACCCTGAGCCATTTTTCCATTGCTAAGCCTGTGGAAAAAAAGCTGTGTATGTTTTTTCGTTGGTTGTGTGGCCACGCAGTGCTGGACTGCGTGGGAGGTTTTTTGACCTGTGAGCGATTCTCTCCAGGAGAGAGAGTGCACTAAGGAAGGAGAGAACTCCTGGAAGGAACCCTATAGCTGCCTCAGAGCCCGAAGACTTTCGGTCCGGTCTGTTGTTGTAACCTAAGGCAAGGGAGGTTAGTAGCCGAAGGACTGTCCAGGTGACAGAGAAGGTGTATACTTCTGGGGTGGAACAGGCATGTGGGGAATGAGGGTCTATGGGCAATGAGTGTGGGTGGTTCCTGGGAGAGAATCCCTTCCTGTGGTTGTGTGTTGTTTTCCCTGTAACCTCAGCCTAACCTAGGATTCCTTGTCTCGGGGTGGAGATTAGTCCCATCTCGGGGGTGACCCACTGCTGAGCTGATGAGCAGTGTGGTCTAAGGCTGGGAGGTTCGTGGTAGGCCTGCACTTGGTTGGTGGATTCTACCACTGTTAAAAGATGAGTATCTGATTATGTTTTAATCATGTTTTGCGTGACTCTACTGCTTATGTTATCATGATTTCCGCTATGTATATGAATTAGCATGAAACGCTATTGATTGTTAATTATGGCAGTAACTCATATGAATACTCGGTGTAGAATGTGTTTATTTGTTTAAATGCATGTGGATTATATAATACCTGTATGATTTATGTACCAAGTGGTGTTAAAGTTTCCTTTTAAGAGTGATTAAACCATGGTAGCTAAAAAGGTCCGCTACATATTGTACTCAGGAAGAACTTAGAATTATAAATAGAGGAGTGGAAGACTCCCCAGAAGAAAATCATGCTCTTGCACTTCATACAAAGAAAGGAGGAAGATTCAAAAGAAACTTCAGACAAACATTCAAAGATGAAAATTCTTCATCAAACCCAGGTTATAATCAGAGAAGTGATGTTTTAGAAATTTAGTGCTTCAGATGTGACAAATATGGGTACTATGCAAGAAATTGTCCAACCACGAAAAAGGGAAGACAATATGCTTCTACCACTGACATTGATCCAGATCCACCTCAAAAGAATGAATATAAGAGAGAGGAGAAGTACTTCCTCTAAACTAAACATGACTACAAACCCAGATAAATCATTTGATCTCTAATTTTATAATTGATTGCATTCTTAATAAATGAAGGGTATTATCCCTAGTTTGGGAGCCCTCAAAGACTTGGACCATTATCCCTGGTACGGGAGTCCAAACCTTATTTGATTGATTATTATGATGGACAAGAAGACATAAAATATCTAACAAGAAATAAAAGAAGATTCTCTTCCTTCAAAATTTAGAGAGAGTTACTTGACTCAGAGGGAGTCAAAAAAAAAAAAAAAAGGAAGAAAGAGTTAATATCCTCAGTAGTTCAAAGGAAGACAGACAATATTCCAACAAATTCAAATACTCCAGTTGATATGACCATAGATATTATAGTAGGGCATAAAAGGCAAGTCCCAGGGTTGACAAAACTTTGCTAGAAGACAGAGAAACATACAAGTCCCTCAAAGGACACCTTGAGAAAGAAAAATAGTTTTTCAAAGCTACCCTTCATTCATGAGCCACTTCATTTATTCAGAACCTCCTTGAAGAAGAAACAAGAGAACAAGTATGGAAAGATACCATAACAGAAGAATACCAGTATATATTAAAGAATGATGTATAAGATATTGTTCAGAGACCAGAAGGGAAGTTTGTGGTGAATTCCAAGTGTATCTATAAGATCAAGCATGCAGCTAATGGAAGTGTCAAGAAATACAAAGCAAGATCTATAGCCAGAGGATTCTCACAAACATAGGGAGTTTTCTATGATGTGACACTTGATCCAGTAAGCCTGATACACTTCCATCTGTACTACATTCCATGAGTTGGAAGCTATATCATATGGATGGATACTTGATGAGTTTGGGTTTCAACAAGAGTGTTGTTGATCCAAACCTATATTATTACATTGTTGGTGACGAGAGCCTAATTTTGATGAATTATTTAGAAAGCCTTATTATTGGATACAGGTAAGCCTTTACTTTTGATGAAGGATCTAAGTATGATGAACTACCTCTTGGAATTTTTACAAAGAACCAATGAGATTTTTCCTGAGCCAAGAAAAATATACAATGGGAATATTAAAGTAGTCTAGTATGAAAAAATGCAAAACAACTGTGATGGATTTGAAGAAAAATGACTGTTGATGACTCAGACGAGATTGATCCACATATGATTGGATCATTTATGTATCTGGTTAACACTAGACCTGATTCATGCTATGCAATGAATATTCTTAGTCAATGCATGAGCCAACCAAGACAGATTCATAGGATAATAGTAAAGCATGTATTGAGATACACACGAGGCACAATTAGATATGGCCTGAGATATGCCTCCAATTGTGAAAATGAGTTTGCATGGATATTCCTATACAGATTGAGTAGAGAGTACAATGGACCGGAAGAGCACATCCGATTTTTGTCTTACCATGAAGATTGCCATGATTTCCTGATGTAGTTGGAAACAAAACTCTGTGACCTTGAGTACCACAGAAGCAGAGTATGTAGCCTCGAGTGTGCGAAGCAGTATGGATTCATAAGATTCTAACATATTTACTTGATCATGAGATGGATCTTATGATGATAACCAGAGGTGTGTGTAAATCTCTTTGAGAACCTAGTGTTTCATGATAGATTGAAACACGTTGAGATAAAATATAATTATATCAGAGATATGGTGCAGAGGAAAATAAGTACACATGCAGTACCTTCCTACACATGAGAAGAATGCAGAAATATTCACTAAATTAACTTGGTGAAGGATACCTCCCTAGTTGAGAAGGAGTTCTGATAACTAAAACCAAGACAAAGTTCAAAGTACATCTGTGTGAAACTTGGCATGATGAAGAATTACTCCCTAGCTGAGCGGGAGTGTTGATGATTGCAACTACGTGAGACATTCTTCAGGACACAAACCTGAGAGAGATCCCCTAAGAGGGGTGTGTGGTTCCTATCTGATATAGATATGGAATGTAGATATGTCCTCCTCCTTACAGAGAGTTGAGAATAACTCCAAATGATTCTCCCATGTAACGCAGTGAGAAAGGAGATTTTCCGAGTTGGACGTGCCTGTGGCTGAGCACAAGGTGAACGTGTGAAATCCCAAAGTGTTGGGTGCATCGTCATGAGACAGAGATGAAGATGATGTATTAGCCTCCTCTCAGCATAGAGTTGATGAGAAACTACAGATGACTCTCAAGTGTAATGAAGTGGGAAAGAAGATCTATTGAGTGGATGTGCATGTGGACGAGCATAGGTGAACGTGATCCTAGTGGTTGAGCACTAGTGAGAAGTGGTTCTTCTATGTAATGCAGTGAGCCATAGACATGGACATCCTTATGGATGTGCCCCTAGTGGCTGACCAGTAGTGGGTGTATGAGATCCCTTTCTATATTGTTCAAGAGTCAGACCTGCCTGTAACCCTAATTGTAATGTAAAGGGTACAGGTCGACCCCACCTTAATGTAATTGATAATTAATGTAAAAGATAATTAATCTGGTTAATATTAATAATATTATGAGATAGAGAGGCCAAACTTGTTGTTACAATAGTCACTTATGTTGACAGTTCAAGTCTAATATAAGTAAAGGTAAATTCCCCATTGAGGAATCATATCTTTTGTGTGAGTTTGGAAATTTCAGCAAGTACATCTTCTTAGGAAAAGTGTGCACCTCTCTTAGGCGATAGTCTTCTAGGGTTTGCAAGCACCCTCTTGTGTTCTAGGTTTTCTTGGTGGTGAAGGTATTTCTCTTGAAGAATATAGCAAAGGATTTGGCTGGGTTTTCTTCCCTTGTTGAGAAGGGTTTCCCAGGATATGTTACAGGTATGAAATAACTGAGAGGGGGGGGTGAATCAATTATTGTAAATTATTAACAATTTCTCTCAATTTTTACTTCGAATCATTAATCTTAGTGGCAGTAAGTCTTTACTGTGAAAACCAGTGTTGTAACCATAAAGCATATATCATAACGAACAGCAATCACACACACAGCATTTATT
>ML784660.1:223301-260365 GCA_009831015.1 Picea engelmannii | reverse complement strand
TCAGCGTCTGTGTTTGCATTTGTGTTGCAGCATGTTTCAGCATCTGTTCTTCATAAACAATCGATTGCCATCAATGACAACCTTGATCATCTGCGCCTTGATCATCTGCGTCATCTCTGTTGTAGCCATATTTCCAACAGGATACATCTTGTGTTCTTGTGCATGGTGTTTCTTCTTGTGATATTGGTTGCTAGAACATAATTGGTTATGGTTTAAGTAAAAGGATCAAAATGGAATGAAATTCATGCTTAACCTTACCTATTGAAAAAATCAATAGTTTCCAGTCTTGTATAATATTAAAATTTAAATCTCGGGGTCACTAGAATAATCTCAGAACCTTGATCTTTCCAGACTGAAATCCCCTTGGGTCGAGTTTGGGTCAGATTACCGCAAATGGTGATGAAAGGAGATTAGATTTGCAGTGCATTTGAAGTTAATCCTTATCTTTTAGTCAACCCAAGAAATTATAGTCACCCAGGACATCTTAAACACTATGGTAGGAATCCTGGTCTAAATTGTAGTTAACATGATTCCATTACCAACTCCTAGATTTCCCCTTTCATGACCTTTGGTAGAAAAAATATAAATAAAAAAAAATGTTACCTAGCATTCACGATTTACCCATGTATTTTATTATTGAATACAAAATTACTTGGGAAGTCAGAACTATATGAAATCTAGTCGGGATAGGAATCCTCCTCATTCCCATGATCAGAAGAAATCCGGGTCTGCGTGTCAATTCTACACCTGGTAATTTCTACATCTTAAGTTTTGAATGTGATTTTTTCAACCAAATATCAAAGCCTGAGAGTTAGGTTTAGATCCTTTACCATGGACATATCATGGGTATTCGGTGTATTTAGGTATGGGTAGTTGGTTGGGATCGATGTTTATGGTCATCTTCCTTCTTGGGCGTTTTCCCCCTACTCTGCATGGTAGAAGGAATGTGGTATGTTGCTAACTATTTCATTTTTCTCTTCTTGGCAACTTCTTAAATGTTGAGTTGAAGGAAATGGGAATGACATTTGATTCATTTTGGGTATGAGTTGGTTGAACCTTGCTAAGCACGCCCCTCTCCCTGCTCCTTTCTTGACAGATCGGTATTTTTGGGAGCTCTTCCTCAGAGAAGTTCCTTTCCTTGTCGAGCATTCTGCATGAGCCTACTCTGTGATTTTACGTGAGGGATTCCTTTGAGAGTTGTCCCTGGTCAACGAATTATTATGATCCATTATTACCCATGCATTCCCAGCTCCTTGTCCAGCATTCTGCATGAGCCTACTCTATGATTTTCATGAGAGTTTCCTTTGAGCACTGTCCCTGGTCAACGAATTATTATGATCCATTATTACCCTTGCATTCACAGCGCCTTGTCCTGAGCGTCCTCCCTGCTGAAAGAGTATTTTTTTGGCATCCTTGCTAATTTAGGAAAATCGAGTTATAGTTAAGGAAGCGTTAAGGGGAGAATTTAATTATTATGTGGAAGCTTTAGTTGCACTGTTAATCCATTTTCATTGATATGGTAGGATTTATTATTCTCCTAACTGGGGTCATACCTTGATTTTCGATTTAGTTTTTCCTCTTTATAGACCCCACATAAGACTGATCTGAGATTTAGACAAAAAGATTCCTAAGTATTAGTTCACTTCGAGTGGAAAATAACATTGGAGTTAAGAAGGTCAATTATTTTAATTGGTTGTCCCTCCTTGCAACCTCATTGTCTTTAGTGATTTAGAATGTGTTTGAATTATTAAAGTTGTAGTTGTTCGAATTAGAATTGTGAAAAAGACTTATGGTGTAGTTGTTAGTTTAATCCTTCTTGAAGTAATCATGGAGTCTTAGGCATCATAACAAAACGCGTTTATTGTCTACGCCATCCTCACAACTTAAGAAGTATAGAAGGAGTGTCCATAGAATTAGGTGATTGGATTGGGCTTAAGTGTTGTAAATGTTTGTGACTATTTTTAATTTGCGTCCTTGAGATACGTAATGGTAGTTTCTCTCTAGTAAATGGTTCCCTCAATGGTAACTGTGTCCTTAAATTGATATTTTTTGTAGTATAATTTCCTATCGCGCCATGATTAGAGATGATTGAAGTATGCATGAATGATAACTAGACTATTGTCGAGCCATGGAGACGAAGTTGATGATAAGTATTGCGTCATGAAATTTATGCTGACATGATGAGTTATGTAGTTGTTTGCACGTGTGCATTGAATATTTATGTTGATGGATTATTGTTTAGAAGTTGATTCACGCATGCATTGAATGTTTTATGTTGATGGATTATTGTTTTAGAAGTTGATTCATGTGCACAATGATTATTTTATGTTGATGGATTATTGTTTTAAAATTTTGATTCACGCGCGCATTGATTATTTTATGTTGATGGATTATTGTTTTAAAAGTTTGATTCATGCACGCATTGAGTATTTTATGTTGATGGATTATTGTTTTAACAGTTTGATTCATGCGCGCATTGAGTATTTTATGTTGATAGATTATTGTTTAGAAGTTGATTCATGCACTCATTGGTTATTTTATGTTGATGGATTATTGTTTTAAAAGTTTGATGTAGGCATGCATTGAGTATTTTATGTTGGTGGCTAATTGTTTTAGAAGTTAGATGCGCGTGTGCATTGAATAGATAATTTTGATGTAGGATTGTTTTAAAAGTTAGAGTTCTCACACCCATTGAATAGTTAACATTGTTGGATGATTGTTTATAATTGATTTCTCACGCCATGAATTAATGTCGATGTATGATGAAAAATATGATGACTACCCTTGTGCCCTGATTAATTGATGATTAGGATTGATTGATTGATTGATTTAGTTGATATTGGACTTGATATTTAGTGGGATGTAGACACCCCCTTGTTCCTCAGAAAATTTGCTAGCCCTGAGACCTTAAATGGTCAGAATCAATTGGATCATGGGCTTGAGCGTTGCTTATGTCTCCTGGAGGTCCTAACCGTGAAGGATATATTGGGCGGGTATTTATTTTAATATTCCTTGTTATGGTTGATCCCTTGTTAGCGTTTTCTTCCATTGATTGTGATGTGTTGACATGTGTCGCGGTTTATGATTCATACTGATTATGTGTCTTTATTAATTGTGTGAATGCAATGATTGTGTGCTTCTATCTAATTGTGTTAATGCGTCAATATGCGTATCATTATTCATGGTGATAATGTGTCGACTTTGGGTCATGATTGATTGTTAATGTGTTAATATTATTTCATTGATAATTTGAATGATGTGTCGATGATGTTGCTATTAATTGTGATGTTAATTTCTTAACGCCCCCCCCCAAAAAAAGAATTGCGTGTTGTACGTCACTTTTTTTGTCGTAATGATGGGGCCATTACATATGGTATCGGACCGGGTTCAACCCCACAAATGTGGATCGTCATGTCTTCCACTATAGTAAACCCTTGAGTAATAACTTAGCGATAAATAAAATTTTAACCTATCCATGAGGTAATCATTGTTAGAGGATGTCATGGAGGTAGATGACGTGGTGTTAGGGGCAGAGATGTGATGCCACTAGTAGTGTCCACGCTTGAGGGTTCTAACCCCCCAAGGAGAAGTATAAGTCATTGGACAAGAGCAGATTGTTGTAAGGGATGTGGATGGTCTGACAAGGTCCTTCCAGGGAAATTTCAGAGGCCTTGACTAACCATCTGTACTGAGATAAGGCCAAGGCACCTGTACCCCTGAGGGTCCACAACGCCCCCCAACCAGTACTGGTAGAATTCAAAAAGAACTCTAGAAGATTACATTCCCGAGTTCATGAGAGCCCTAGATAGCTCAAATGTCGAGGCATGGCTAGATAACATGGCGATGTGCTTTGCACTTCGTGGTTACGACCTCCAACACGAAGGTTCGCATGGAATTTTTCAGCTAAAGGGGAGTGCTCTTCTATGCTGGAAGATGATCCTACCTTAGCTAAACATGGTTGTCGATTCTCGGATTGAGAACAGTTCCGTGAGAAGTAACTATCAGAGGAACTCAATGAGCGCCAACTCAATGAGTTCACCACCTTATGACAGGGTGGTCGTACGGTGCCGGATTCTGAGACCAGATTTATGGAGCTACTCCGGTATGCCCCGCATCTGATCACAGAGAAGATTAAGGTCAACAAGTTCCTGTTTGGCCTTAACTCCAGCTTTTGTGCAAAGTCGAGGATCTAAATTCCTCAAACGTCGCACGATGTAGTTCAGTAGGCCTCATAGCTGAGGAAGAATTGACCACGGTAAATAACTGCCAAGCTGAGCACCGGTCCACTGTGCTTGAGGCGTTAGGTACCCTCGCCAACCAAACTTTTAGTATTTGTTAGATCTCGGTGCTACAAAGAGCTCCATTTCTAGTACCGCACTGAAGGGATTTCGGTAAAGGCAATGAACCGAATGAGTTTAGATTCGTCGAAATGGCTTTGAGTGCCAACCAGATGGTTGGAGGAAGAGGTATGCATTGTTTCTTAAAATTGGGGAATAGTGTAACGAAGTCTGACCTATACGTCACGATATTAAGATATTATGACAACATGATCAATATGGATTAGTGGGAATCACATGATGCGATACTCAACGGTAAGATGAAGCGGTTGAGTTGGACCGATGATGAGGGATAGAGAAGTGTGATTGTAGGAAGAAAAAGAGGAGTATACATGAGGTTCATTTCTTCCCTACGGCTATGGAAGGGCATGCGCAAGGATGCAAGCTATATGAAATCCTTGTGTTGAACGAAAAGGGCATGGGGGAAAGGACTAGAAAAACTTCTGATAGTACGAGAGTTTGCTGACGTATTCCCAGAAAACTTAACAGGTTTTCCACCCGAAAGGGAATTGGAATTTACCATCGACTTAAAACATAGAACTGAACCGATAGAAAGAACACCTTTTCGGATGTCAACCCATGAGTTACAAGAGTTGAAAATTCAACTGAAGGAGTTGTTGGACCTAGGACTTATACATCCAAGTGTGTCACCATGGTGTGCGCCTATTATTTCCATATGGAATAAGGATGGGTTGTGGAGACTATGCATTGACTATCATCAATTTAACAAGGCAATGATCAAGAACCAGTATCCGTTGCCGAGAATAGACGATTTGTTTGATCAAATGAAGGGTGCGACGGTGTTTTTGAAGATCGACTTAAGATTAGGATATCACCAGTTACGAATCAAGGAGGAATACATTCCTAAGACCACAATTAAGATGAGTTTTGGACATTACGAGTTTACCGTCTTACCGGTTGGACTAACAAACTCCCCAGGGGTATTCATGAGCTTGATGAATGGGGTGTACCGTGAATACTTGGACAAGTTTGTTCAAGTATTCATTGACGA
Source organism: Picea engelmannii (assembly GCA_009831015.1). Classification (NCBI taxonomy): domain Eukaryota; kingdom Viridiplantae; phylum Streptophyta; class Pinopsida; order Pinales; family Pinaceae; genus Picea; species Picea engelmannii. Next base: position 255,016 of record ML784660.1, on the reverse strand, counting down.
TATTTTGATATATCCTCAGACGATGGAAGAACATGACGAACATTTGCGTTTGGTACTACAATGTTTATGAGAGAACAAATTATACGGGAAACTGTCGAAATGTTCTTTTTACCAATCGAGGATTCATTATCTAGGGCATATTATCTCCAACGAAGGTATCGCAATGGATCCAACAAAGGTAGAGGATATTATGGAATGGCCTGCACCGATGAATATACCTAAAGTACACAACTTCATGGGTTTAGCGGGATATTATCTACGGTTCGTCGAAGGTTTTTCGAAGATAGTAAATCTGATTACGACATTGCAGAAGAAGAACAAGAATTTTGTATGGACCGAGAAATGTGCGGAGGAATTTCGAAGGCTCAAGGAGTTTTTGATGACAACGCCAATACTAAAGGTCCCTTATATGGACGACGAAATTATGGTATGCACATACGCATCCAAGGAAGGCTTAGGCGGATTTCTGATGCAAGACGGTCGAGTGATCGCTTACATCTCAAGAAGGTTAAGAAATATTGAGGAGAACTATGTGAAACATTATCTAGATTTATTGGCCATTGTGTATGCCCCGAGAGTGTGGAGACACTACCTTATTGGATGAAAATTCAAACTAAAAATAGACCATTGTGGTTTGCAACATATTTTTATGCAAGGTGACTTGAACATACAGCAAAGGTGTTGGTCAGAATTGCTTAGTGAGTACGATTTTGATATTACCTACATAAAAGAAACAATGAACAAAGTTGCGAATGTGTTGAGTTGGAGACCAAACATATTTTTGGTGATACCTCTTCTAACGAATCTTCATAAAACAATTCTAACTATACAACATGACGATGACTCGTGTAAGGAGGTTAAGGAATTTACCGGACAAGACATCATGTTGGTACCAAAATTTTAGGAATTTACTATGGATAACGACGGATTAATGATATATAATAACCAGATTTACATATCTCCCAACGACGAATTGAGAATTTTGATCATAAACGAATATCATAGAGCATTGCACATGGCTCATCCAGGAGTCATGAAGATGAGGGTAGACCTTGAACCCTTATTCTTCTGGAAAGGGATGAAGGCTGAGATAGTCAACTGCATGGTGAGATGTCTAGAATGTCATCAAGTGAAGGTTGAACACAGACATCCGACGGGATTACTACAGCCACACACTATTCCAGAATCAAAATGGGAGGTCATTTCGATGGACTTCATTGTTGGATTGTCACTGACGGAAAGGAGGCACGACTCGATTTTTGTGGTAGTCAACACTCTGATGAAGAGTGCACATTTTATCCCTGTGCGTACAACGTATCAGGCACAAGACATAGCTAGAATCTTTATCAAGCGAGATAGTGAGATTGCATGGCATTCCTAAAAGGATCATATATGATCAAGGATCAATGTTTACTGGACGATTTTTGACTAGTTTCCAAGAGGCCTTGGGAACCCAACTTAACCTTAGTACATGTATCACCTGGAGATAGACGGGAAGACCGATGGAACAAACCAAATTTTGAAGTTATGATGCATGGGTAGGTGTTAGACCAGTAGAAATGTTGGGAAGATTTATTTCCACCGGTAGAGTTTGCGTACCACAATCGCTATCAAGGTATCGTTAATATGGAACCGTGTGAGATTCTCTGCAGGCGACCGTGTCAGACACCATTAAGCTGGGATCAACTTAAGGATAGGGTCCTGGTAGGACTAGAAGTGATCCAAGGATTGGAAGACCAAACGCAAGTGAGAAGACATAGGACTAAGGAAGCACAAGATCAACAGAAAATTTATGTTTATTCACATCGCATTGACCGCAACTATGAAGTTGGCGATCGATTTTTTATTGCAGGTGAAACTGTACCATAGTTGGATTCGGTTTGGAAGGGTTGCTAAAACCTCTCCTAAGTTGTGGGGCCTTTAGAAGTCATGCAAGGAAGGAACCTGTGACCTATCGATTGGCCTTGTCTCATTCTTGGAGGTATATGCACGATGTTTATCTGTATCGGTTTCACGACTTTATGTTAGTGTTCCTATGCATGTGATTGACATGAGTTCCTTGCAGACGTCGGATGAGGGTGCACTCATGACGGAGCCAATCCTCATTCTGGATCATCGCATTCGATAGCTACGACGTCAAGCAGTTGATCAGGAAAAGGTCCAATGGGACAATTATAGTCCACACTCGGCTACCTAGGAGGAAGCATATGATATGCGCCATCAATTTCCGTTTTTGTTTGATAGTTAGACATTTAGATCTTGTCATATAATTTATTTACTGCACATATATACTGTGAAACTTTGGGAAAAAGTTTAAAATAAGAGGGGGTGTATGTAACATCCCTCTCTTGCATGCACATGATTTGACATATTCTTTGAGGACACTTGCGTGCAAGTGATCCGGTTCAGCATATGATTGTCTGTTCGCTTATGGATTATGATGATGATGTTGTGGATATGATGTTATGTTATTTTTATATCTATGTGTAGACATGTGCTATTGACAGGTTTCTCCTGAGTGTGAAGGACACTTGACATATTGAGGATGTTGATGGTATTGATGGACCTCCTTGGACTCTGGATCGAGTCAGGGAGTGGACTGTATATGGTTTGGGTATTTCTATTTATGCATATGTGTCATATGATCAGGTATATTGTGATGTTGTTTATCGGTCGTTGACATGTTTCATTGATGGATGAAGGCTAACGATTTATTGCTAATCAGGATCACATTAGGAGTAAAGGGGCCATGCACGACAACCAAAGATATTGAGGGAGAGGTGTGGCAACAACCTTGCCACAACCTACTATCACTCCCATCATGGCTCGAATTGTAGGTTAATTATTACCTAGTTCGAGAGACCCACGATGTTGTGAGGGAATACTGATACAGTCGCTCATGAAGATTCTAAGGGGCATACAATAAAGCACGGTCCTTATTTCTTAGAGGCCCTTAGTCTCCCACAAGGTCGCCTGATGGAGTATTGACTCCAAGGGTTGGACAACTACCAAAATTAGTCAAAGACGAGTGCCACCCTTGGAGCACGTAGTCCGTCTTGAAGGCAACGTCGCATAAATGAAACATGAATAAAGGCGAGTGGCACCCTTGGAGCACAAAGTGCGTCTTGAAGGGCACGTTGCAATTTTTAACATAGGTGATTCAATGAACCTAGGTGCCTAGAAAACAATATTTTATTTGACGTGGTCAGCCTTAAAAAAATGTTGTATGAGTAAAGTTTATTAATTATAAAATTTCCCTTAAAAATTGTTAAGCCTAGTTGAAATTTAAGGCCTAGGTCTAAATAGGGTATGAGGACTAAAAATTAATTAATCAATTAATAAAAGGGGGATGAAGAAAAATCACATAAATAATTTAAAGGAGAATTAATTTATCTAAGAATTAATTACTATTATGTGCAAGACATGCTAAATTAGAACTTGGACAAAAAGGGGAATTAAATGCAAAAGGGAATGTGGAACATAGAAAGGAATCTAGCCTAGAGAATTTTCCTAAATAAAACTCAAATAAGATTTAAGAAAGACATCAATCATTAAAGGAATTTGAGGGAATAAAGGGACAACAAGGAGCATGTTTAGGAACACTTTTAGGATGGGTGAGGGAAATTGGAAATTAAGTTAATTAAATAAATGAATTTCTGGTGCAACTAATTGATTGGGTGACAAGTGTATGGGGGAGAGTATTTCCTAATTAATTTTTAATAAAAAGGATTTAACGTGCATTTTGAAAAATGTTCACTAAGAGAACTCTATAAAATAAATGGCAGAGAAGAGGAGAGGGTCGACTGGTATGCGTAAGGTTATGCTACCAGATTTTTCTTGACTGATTTTTCTTGTGGGAGTTGGGACACCCATCTTGAATAAAGAGTGGTAACTTGACCTTACGAGGCGAGCTAGGAGATAGATATTTTGGGTTGTGTTCGTGCGTGTCCCCTTTGCGTCTCGGGGGGCTAAGGGGGAAGAAGATTACCCCTAACGTTGGCTGGGAGGTACCGATGAAGTCTCATCGATTGGAAAGCAGGAGATCGAATGGAGAACCTTCGTGGAAGAGCTTCTCACCTACATCGTCGTCGGTTATGGTATTCTTGTTGAAAATTTTAATGGTAGAAAGATTTAAATTTTATACATGTATTGTTATTGGTGAAATTATTATATGTTGTTGACTACTGGCATTCAATAATTTAAATTTAGATGGAAGGTTCATAATTTATCATTGTACTGTTCACCATTGCTTAAATTCTTATGTGTATAATTAAATGTTAGAGTATATCATTACTCCTTTATGTAAATTGATTTAATTTACTCTAAATTGGGAATGTATGCATCGGTTGCATTGAGTCAAGTTTCTCTACATAACATGCGCATTAGTTGTCGGTTAAATAATTCAAAGTTTCCATTCTTGTAGAATATTAAAATTTGAATCCCGAGGTCACTGGAATAATCTCATAACCTTGATCTTTCCAGACTAAAATACCCTTGGGTCAAGTTCGGTTCAGATTATCGCAACTGGTGATGAAAGGAGATTGCATTTGCATTACATTTATCCTTATATTTTAGTTGACCCAAGACATCCTAGTCACCCAGGCCATCTTAAACACTATGGTAGGAATCCCGATGTAAATTGTAGTTAACATGCTTCAATTAACAACTCCGAGATTTCCCTTTTCATGACCTTTGCTAGAAAAAAAAAATGTTACCTAACATTCACGATTTACCCATGCATTTTATTATTGACTACAAAACTCCTTGGGTATATAGAACTATTTGAAATCTAGTCGGGATAGGAATCCTCCTCCTTCCCATGATCGGAATAAATCTAGGTCTATGGGTCGATTCTACACCTGATAAATTCTACGTCTTAAGTTTTGAATGTGATTTTTCCAACCAGACATCAATGCCCGAGAGTTATGCTCATATCCTTTACTATGGACATATCATGGGTAGTCAGAGTATTTAGGTATGGGTAGTTGGTTGGGATCAATGTTTATGGTCATCTTCCTTCTTGGGCATTTTCCCTCTGCTCTGCGTGGTAGAAGGAATGTGGTTCATTTCTAACTATTTCATTTTTCTCTTCTTGGCTACTTCTTAAATGTTGAGTTGAAGGAAATGGGAATGACAGTTCAGTCATTTTGGGTATGAGATGGTTGAACCTTGTTGAGCGTGCCCCTCTCCCTGCTCCTTTCTTGATAGATCGGTGTTTTGGGGTGCTCTTCCTTAGCGAAGTTCCTTTCCTTGTCCAACGTTCTGCATGAGCCTACTACACGATTTGTGTGCGGGTATTCTCTGAGTGTTGTCCCTTGTCAGAGAATTATTATGGTCCATTATTACCATTTCATTCACCACGCCTTGTCCTGAGCGTCCTCCCTGTTGACAGCTTTTTTTTTGGGCATCCTTGCTACTTTAGGAAAAATGAGTTATAGTTAAAGAAGCATTAAGGGGAGAATTTAATTATTATGTGGAAGCGTTGGTTGCACCCTTAATCCATTGTTGTTGATATGGTAGGATTTATTATTCACCTAACTGGGGTCTTCCCTTGATTTTCGATTTAGTTTTTCCTCTTCATAGACCCCACATAAGAATGATCTGAGATTTAGACAAAAGGATTCATGAGTATTAGTTCTCTTTGAGTGGAAAATAACATTGGAGTTAAGAAGGTCGATTATTTTAATTGGTTGTCCCTCCTTGCAACCTCATTGTATTTAGTGATTTAGAATGTGCTTGAATTATTAAAGTTGTAGTTGTTCGAATTGGAATTGTGAAAAATCCTTATGGTGTAGTTGTTAGTTTAATCCTTCTTGAAGTAATCATGGATTCTTACACATCATAACGAAACGGGTTTATTGTCTACGCCATCCTCACAACTTAGGAAGTATAGACAGAGCGTACATAGAATTAGGTGATTGGATTGGGCTTAAGTGTTGTAAATGCTTGCGACTATTTTTAATTTGCATCCTTGAGATACGTAATGGCAGTTGGTCTCTATTCAATGGTTCCCTCGGTGGTAACTGCGTCCTTAAATTAATATTTGTTGTAGTAGAATTTCCTATCATGCCATGATTAGAGATGATTGAAGTATGAATGAATGATAACTAGACTACTGTTGAGCCATGGAGACGAAGTTGATGATAAGTCTTGCATCATGAAATTAATGCTGACATGATGAGTTACGTAGTTGTTTGCATGCATGCATTGAATATTTATGTTGATGGATTATTGTTTAGAAATTGATTCACGTGCGCATTGAATGTTTTATGTTGATGGATTACTGTTTTAGAAGTTGATTCACATGCGCATTGATTATTTTATGTTGATGGATTATTGTTTTAAAAGTTTGATTCATGCGCACATTGATTATTTTATGTTGATGGATTATTGTTTTAAAAGTTTGATTCACGCACGCATAGAGTATTTTATGTTGATGGATTATTGATTTAAAAGTTTTATTCACACGCACATTGAGTATTTTATGTTGATGGATTATTGTTTATAAGTTGATTCACACGCGCATTGAATATTTTATGTTGATTCATTATTGTTTACAAGTTGATTCACGTGCGCATTGATTATTTTATGTTGATGGATTATTGTTTTAAAATTTTGTTTTACACGCGCATTGAGTATTTTATGTTGGTGAATGATTGTTTTAGAAGTTAGATTCGTGCACACATTGAACAATTTGTGTTGATGTAGGATTGTTTTAAAAGTTAGAGTTCTCGTGCGCATTTAATAGTTAACGTTGTTGGATGATTGTTTAAAATTGATTTCTCGTGCCATGAATTAATGTCAATGTATGATGAAAAACATGATGATTACCCTTGCACCTTGATTATTTGATGATTAGGATTGATTGATTGATTTCTTTAGTTGATGTTGGACTTGATTGTTAGTGGGATGTAGACACCTCCTTGTTCCTCAGAACATTCGCCATCCCTGAGACCTTAAATGGTCAAAATCAATTGGATCCTGGGCTTGAACGTTTCTTATGTGTCTTGGAGGTCCTAACCATGCACGATAGGTTGGGCGGGTAGTTCTTTTAGGGTGAAATCATGAAGATGGGTAACGCATTTGCTTGTTTTATGAGAAAAAAAACTATATTTTCACAGGTTCTTCAACTTTCGGCATACAAAAGTATTTTTTTTATTTAGAATTTCACTTTACAATAAAAACAAAACTTGTGAATAATTTTGTTATCTTTCCAATGACTATTTTTCGATTTTTTTATTATCAAGATTTGATATGTCAATTTGACAATTGTTTAACAGTATGTTCCTTAAACATGAAAAGAATGATAATGAGTTATTTTTTCCCACAATAATGTATCTATTATTAAACTTATGTTTTTAAGAAACGAAATATATTGTAACAATTTACAGAGACTCTATTTTATTATGACTATAATTTTGAATCTAATGGATGAATATTATAATTTCTAGAATTTTTTTTAGTTGACCAAGCTGAAAATGTTGCAGATTTTAAACACATGTTTTTCTACACCTTGCATCTATCTTAATTTTTACTTAAAAGTAAAATCTAAATATACCCTTTTTAAAAGAACAGTTTAAGGATTATGAATACAATTTTTTCTAAATTTTTCACTGTATATTTTTAGAGATACCAACATTTCATTTCACCAAATCATAATGTCTGCTGAAAATATTATGCAACAATGTTTTTAATAAATTAAATAAAATTAGATAAAAATAATGAAAATGAAAACAAATTATAGGAATTGAAAGTAGATTCAATTTTGGAAATGATGGTGTCATTTTCGAAACCAAATTCTCAGTATTTGTTGGAGTCTGCAACCTCCGAAGTTTAGGTAATCTTGGGGAAATTCTCAAGTTTTTGTTTTCAGTCGCAATTTCATGTTTTCAGCTGAAATAATCTTTTGGCCAAAACAATATTATTTCAGCCGAAACACTAAATTCTAATGGAAACCGTCAAAACTAAATGGTTTCCAAGGTTTTCGGCCGAAAAAACCTTCTTTCGGTTGAAAGCGTGTTGAGAAAATTTTCTATGAAGTCTTTGTTGAACATATTTTTTACAGATAACTATAAAAATCATGGGAAACACAAGTTTGCGCAAGAGAAATTTTGATCGCACTCGAGATGATACTCGCCAAAACGAACAAAGGAAAGAGCATTATTAGAGAAAGAAACGAGAACGTGCAAATATTGAAGAAAGAAATGATGATAATGTAAATAGAGATTTTCAACAAGAAGAAGTTCAACCAGGTATGCATGCACATATGATGATCGAGCACACAACACACATTGGCACTGCATTCAGAAAGTATAGAATTCAAATTTAAAATATTGTAAATAATATAATTGATTGTAATTAAAATTTGATGTTTTTCAAAAAACATAAATAGATTTGTCTCATAATGTCGAAGAAGACGTTGAAACCGAAATTGAAGTAGAAGGCGTTGAAACCAAAATTGAAGAAGAAGACGTTGAAACCGAAATTGAAGCAGAAGACGAATCACCTATAGGTATGTACATAAATTTAGATAATACAAGATGAACACTCAAGTTTATATATCTTAGTGAATTTGTGTTCGGGTTATGTTTTTTAATATAAAATTTAAATTGAAATATGCAGGAGAATATATCAACATTGATGATGAAATATTAGAAAATGTTGATACTGATAAATTTGGGAAGAAAAAAGCTAAGAATGATATAAGATATCAAACTAAGAATATGTATAATACTTTTTTCAAAGATGAATCAGTAAAAATACAAGCTCAACTTTTACTTTGTCTAATGAATTCAAGAAAGTTAAAAGAAGCTACATCATTATTGGGTATTCAAAAGTCAACAAAGGATACAAAGGTGAAACATAATGTCTTTAACAATATAACTAGTATATTAAAAGCTTTTGGAAAATCTCGAAAAAAAGATGTCAGTGTTGCATGTAGAGTGATACAAACAAAAATTGTTTCATCTAGCAATAGCAAGATGCAAATGATGAACTCGCTTGTTGGACAATGATTTCTAGACAACCCTACAAAGATAGACTTGCAGAAAATGTTAAAGAATTGGCATGTAATTGTTGGTTGGAAGAATCTCGTGTTTCACCACATACAAGGGATGTGTTGCGGCGAAGAATAGCACAAAAACAATATGAAGAACATCCAAAACATATATTTCCAATCACACAACTAGAATTGTTCAATAAGTTCAAAGAAGAGCACAAAGAAGTTAAAATTTCCATCAATACATTTGTGCAACAAAAACCATGGTTTGTTAGATCCATCATTGTTCGTGACACTTGTTCTTGTCGTTATCATGTGGAATTTGAGTTGTATTATGACACTTTTTTGGATTTTGGTAAACCTTTATGGCTAGCTTCACCTCCTCCTTCCGCATTCTGTGTTTTTATATCTGAAACTCTATGTGAAAGAGAAGATGATGATTTATTTTACAAAAAAAAATGTGTTTTTTGGAAATGAATGTGATCGTTGTGGAAATCTAATTTTGTTTCATTCAAAGTATCATATTGATATGAATGATCAATCATTTTCTTATATAAGAGTCAATTGGAAGAGATATGAATATATCAACAACACGACTCCACATTATTCAAATGTTATTTCCAAAAGGATTGAGTTGAAGGTAGATAAAATATGTTTGATAGATTTTTTGAAGAAGTTTGAGGAAGAAATTTATAAATACACCAAGTATTCACATAGAGCTTGATGGCAAGATCTACAATTCAAACAATCCCATGAAGTGTTTCCACCAGGGAATTTTTTGTCTGTAGTTGATTTTGCAGAGAATTACACATTTGATGCACAAAAATAAATACAGAGTGAATATTATCATTCTGATCAAGTCATGATATTTTTCCACGTTCTATATAGACATGCTCAATGGATTCTGGGTAACATAGAAAGCACCAACGACAATCGACATGTTATTAAATAATATCACTTTTATATAAGTGATGATTGAGCACATGACACACATTATGTGCAACATTGTTTTGATAAATTTTATGATTCATTGAAAGAACGCGAAATCAAATTCTATCGACATTGGATATGGTCAAATGGGTGTGTGGGTTAGTTCAAAATTTCAAGATCATTCTATTGGTTATGTCGTCTTCATAAAAAATTAAACATTACACATTGTTGGATTTTTTTTTAGACTGGTCATGGAAAAGGAGAGCACGACAGTGTAGGGGCATGTATAAAACGAGCACTTCGAAGGTATCAGATGAACCCTTATGTTGATCGATTTGAATCCGCTGAACAAGTTGTTGAATGGTGCAAAATGGATCTAAGCCATGAATATAATCTGTCAAGGGATGTGCGCGGGTGTGTGTATATATATATATATATATATAAATGTTACACATGTACATAGAATATTTTTATTTGAATGTGTTCAAATTTATATTCAAACTTCAATCATTTTCTTGAGAGATTTAAAGTTAACAAGTTCTTGTCTTGTGTAGGTTTTTTTGGTATGTTGGAATCCAAGATTGTAACATCCCTCTCTTATGCGCACTGAGCGAACTTATTCTTTGAGGACACTTGCTTGCAAGTGATCCATATTATATTACTATTGCGCATTTGATCATGATTATGAGGCGTTATGGATGTGATGACATGTTATTATGATGTATTGTTATAGACAGGTGCTATTGACTTCGTTCTCTTGAGTGTGAAGGATTTTGGACCTCAAGGATGCAGAGGCATCGATGAAACCCTTGGACTCTGGATCGAGTCAGGGAGTGGACTATTGGGGTTTGATTGTTGTATATATGACATATGTGCATCTGATTAGATGTTATGATTATGAGTTTTATTTCTGACATGATTCATTGTTGATGTAGGCTAATGATAGCTTTTCGACCAAACTCACATGTGGAGTAGAGGGGTCACGCATGACTACCAGAGACGTTGAGGGAGAGGTGTGGACAACAACCTACTAGCACCCCCCCGTGGCTCAAACTGTAGGTTAACGACTACCTACTTTGAGAAGACCCACAATGTCGTGAGGGCAGACTGCGACAGTCACTCACAATGATTCTAAGGGGCACACAATAAGGCAGAGGCCTTATTCCTTAGAGGTCCTTATTCTCCCACAAGATCACTTGTCAGAGTATTGATTCCAGGGGTTTTTTATGTCTACCAAGTCAGTCAAGAGGAAAGTGACACCCTTGGAGCACGTAGTGCATCCTGAAGAGCACGTCGCGCAAGAAAAATGGAAAAAGGCGAGTGGAACCCTTGGAGCACATAGTGCGTCTTGAAGGGCACGTCGCGAAAGGGAGACAAAATGAGGCGAGTGGAACCCTTGGAGCACCTAATGCGTCCTGAAGGGAACTTCATGTTGTTAACTAATAAGAGAATAAACCTAGATGGCCTTAGAATGAATAACGTGATAAGAAAGATTTAAAAACAATTTCCCTAATAAAATGTCGCCCAACCTCGAAAATTAAAATCTAGGTCTAAAGTAATACTTGCGGTAAAAAAAGTTAATAATAATAATAATAATAATAATAATAATAATCATTAAACATGTGATGAAAATGGGGTAAGAAACTCGATTAAATTATTAAAATCAAATTATTGAGGGATCTAAAATTCTAAAAGGGAAATGATTTTTTTGTTACACATGTTAATTAAAATTTATTAATTCAAAAGAAAAAGGGGAAAAAGATAATTTTCTACACTTACTAATTTGAGTTTTAGATAAAAAGGGAAAGAGGGAAATTTAAAATAATTAGGAAACTAAGGGAAAAAGGGGGAAACATAAAGAAAAAGGTAAACATAAGGAAAAAGAAGAATGACCAACTTTGCAAGGAATGTTGCCTTTAAGAACTTTCTAAATTGCACTCAACTAGTAAATTAGTAAGGGGGTAAGTCAATAGATTGTGTAAGGGAATATGGGGACACCTAGGAGCGATTCTAGGAATGCTTTTAGGTGGGCGAGGGAAATGGGAGTGATTAAATAATTATTGAAATTAATTTCTTGTGCAACGAAGGGGATGGGTGACACATGTACGGGGAGGATTTTTCTAAATTAATTTTTGAGCAATAAATTAAATGGGAATTTGGGAAAGAAAATGACTTAGAAAATCTACATAAAGGAGGGAGGAGGAGGATAGATCTCTTCTGTTATGAGTAACATTACACTGCATAATTTTAGACTTGACTGACTTAGCTTGTGGGAGTTGGGATACCCATCTCGGTGAGGAGTGGTAGCTCGACCTTACAAGGCGAGTTGGGAGCTAGTTGTTCTCTGTTTTAGTGTGCGTGGACCCTTTGCGGCTCAGGGGGATAAGGGGGAAAAAGAGTACCCCTAGCGTTGGCTGGGAGGTACTGGTGAAGTCTCATCGGTCAACAAGCGGGAGCTAGATGGAGTGCGTGGGACAACGACTCAGAGCAAACGACTTGGGCTATGGTACGCTTACTTTTATTCTACCTGGTATATTATTATAGACCTTACGCTTTCAATTATGTACTTTTAACTGTGTAAAGAAGGTGTTGGACTTAGCATTTTAATGGAGAAATTAATTTCCCCATAGCCTTAAGCTCGCTGCTTGACTTGATTCCATTGGCAATCGATCCCTAAATGTTGTGACTTTTTGACTGGTTTTATAGATTGGTTGTGAAGGGTTGTGATTTTTACTTCATCCTCATCCTTAGTTCATCAGTCCACGCCTGAGTAGTCGGCCAGGAGCTGAATCGATGGTCGTCAGTTCAGTGCATAACAACCTATAGATTATAATGCCCTGCTTTTCTATGCGTGGATGATGAGCGAAGGTTGTTTGCCCAGCTGTCCACCCCTATTGATTGTTCTTGGTTGATGGATTGCCTTGCGCCTTTTGCGAATGAGTACTTCTGTGATTGTTCACCATTTCCTTCCATGATCCTCTTATTACCCTCTGCGGTTGATGAAATGATCTTTGCGTTTGATGAAATTATCTATGTGTTTTTAATGAAATGTCGTATGTGTTTTTAATGTTTTTCCCGACGAATTTTCTGTGTGGTTTTTATACATCTCGTCTTCCTTTTTCTCTGCAATTTTACCTCTGCACAATAATATTTTGATGAATTTAGCTTGCGTAATTGCCTGCTAGAATGACAATTTATAAGTTATTCTGGACTGCGGTTTCTTTTTTTGGGTGTATTGGCTGGAGATATTACTTGGGATACTCTGCAATATTTACCCCTTTTTTTTACTGCAATCATTACCCTGTTGAGTGAGAATTCAGGGCATTTTTTTTAACTGTTGGGACTGCGATTTTTATTAACCACTCAGCATTAGAACTAGGATTTTCATTACCCTTTTTCTGTTGAGTGCGTGGTACAATTTTAATGTGTGACGATAATATTTGGGACAACTTTATGATACGTATCAAGACATTCATCTATATATTTAATAGACTATAACCAACGCCTTCCTGGTGGTAGTGATTTACGGTACCGTTTAAATTGGTAGAGAAATTTTTACTGAACTATACACTGCGAATAGTTATATACATTGACAGACAACGTGTTAAACTGTTGGATTAAGGAACAACAATAAATTGGATTTTTACTTGTCAGCCTTGGCACTTTTATTTACATTAAACTCACATATTCACTGACAACAAAAATATTTAAAGCGATTACCCTCAATGCGTTGTACATATGCCCTTGGTCTGAGTTTTACCGGTGGGATGGCTGATTTTTACCTAGATCCGTTCTTTGACTAAAAGGATTCAAGTCGTACATAAGGGTGACTGAGGTTTTCATGCTTTATTGAGTTTACCTTGCATCTTACAAATTCATTATACCAATCACCCTTGCCCATTCCGTTACATTTTTCCTAGCGCCTTCACAGACTCCCCTGCAATTTCTATAGACTCAGTCACTGTAACTGAATAACAACGTACCCATGACTTTTGCTGACAACTTTTCCAGAATTTAAATGACCGTGATTCCTTTGCTTTTCACAATGCCTTCTTGCTTTTAATATTCGTCTTTGTCATTTTTTCAACATTCCTGTAAAGCTTAGGCTGCGCATTGGTGTCAGCAAATTATGGTTATTAATAGAAAATGATTGGTTTATTAGCCATCCTACATTGAATGGAAGACAATGTTACCTCTGTTGAATAGAAAGCAAATTTCTTGGACAGGTTGATTAGATTTACGAGGGTTATTCAAGCCTTCTCTATAGCGATCTACAACATACTTTGAACATTTATTGTGATCTACAACTTTATCAGCTTGAGATTTATACAACCGTATAAAGGATGGACATGTAATTAGACAACAACTTCATCTTTTACATCCTTAGTGTTAATGTCTTTATTACCTTTCGTTAGTGTTAGACTTATTAATAGACAGCCAATTATAGACAACTTGTTATGCGTAAATACTGTTGATATTTTTAGACAGTGTGTGGTAATTTAATATTGTTAATAAGTGTTTGATTATTAACGTTAAATATGGATGTTGGCCCTATTTTTATTTATTTGTTAAATGGTTAATTTAGATGGTGTTTATAGACAGCTTGTTATGCATAAATACTGTTGATATTGTTAGACAGTGTGTGGTAATTTAATATTGTTAATAAGTCTTTTATTATTAGAATTAAATATGGATGTTGGCCCTATTGTTATTTATTTGTTAAATGGTTAATTAGATGGTGTTTATAAACAAATTGTTATGCATAAATACTGTCGATATTGTTAGACAGTGTGTGGTAATTTAACATTGTTAATAAGTGTTGATTATTAGCATTAAATATGGATGTTGGCCCTATTGTTATTTATTTGTTAAATGGTTAATTTAGATGGTGTTTATTGATTAAAGTAGACTTGTTCAATTAGAAAACAAAATCAATTATTATATAAGCAACATAGATCAATAGTTCACATACTTAACAATCAATAGGTAATTGATAGTCAGCTTATTTGATTTTGGTAAGTGCTCACTTAAATTTACCTTATGATAACATTTATGACCTTAGTATCATGGTAATAGTTCACTCCTTCACACCTTGACATATCGCTTAATGGTTTGGTTGTTGGCGAAGTCATGTTTTAGCTTGCACCTTTTCCTTGGAATGACATCAACTTGTGTCTTGTAGACATGTTGCCTAGGGTGTGGGTGTAGTTCTCTTGTCAGTCACTTGGCTCCTAGCGAGTTGGATTCATATAGAGTCCTTGGCCCAAATAGGTTATGTAGTGCCAGGGTTATAGTTGTGCTTATCACCTAGGGACGACATGATTCCTGATGAGGGGATCATGGCACGCCCTATTGGATAGAGGCGAATGATAACTTGGCCGGAGTCTATGCCTTCCGTGTGAGTATTGTTGATTGTTGTAAGTTTGTTATTGGTGCATGGGTTGAACACCTTCATGCATTTGGTAGCGTGCCATTGAGGTCCTAGTTAACTGGTCATCGAGGTCATTGTGTCAGGATGGGGATGTTGTCCCTTAGCTTGTAGGCGTGGTCATGTTTATGTCGGGTGGGTAGTCGTTTCTCCTTGTTGTTTTACGCATGTTTCTCCCAGTTGCTATTGTGCCAGTGCATGGAGTCATAGTTGTCTGTTGCATGTTCTGTGGGCCTGGAGTTCACCGTCAGATGTGTTGTTTAGCTGTAATCGTTGTTGTCGTCCTGTTTAAAAAAAAAATTGCACTTTCTGCTTTGCTTGTAGTCGTAACGAAGGGCTCATTACAAAGATGTAAATAGATCAATCTCATATGACACCAATATAATACCTGGGACACTAAATATACATTCAGTTAAAACAAAAAATTTTCAAAATGTGTTTGCATTTGATAGACGAAATGAGTCTTGTTTGTGTTCAATTTGCATAGAAGACACATAATCCATAGATATTTGCGAAAAGGAAAATGCAGGTTATGTTAAAGCTTGGAGACATACCGAACTTAATGTAAAAGGGAAAATGCCACTTACAAGCTCAGAGGAGATGCAATCAAATGAAACCATAATGTCAGTTGATGGCGATAGAGTTTCTGATATTATTAGAGAAGGTAATTTTTATGTTTAAATTTTTTCAAATAACTTGTAGATGTACTTGTGTGATAATTTAACACAAACTATTTGTTGTCCAATATATCCAATTATTTGCAGGAGATGTTTTTTCCATGGTTGCACCTGTAGGCAACACTGAAAACGTGAAATATTATTTGATGTGATGCATAGAACAAAAGATGAGGCCATTAGAATATTTTGATGATACCGGTTTTATATATGAAAGAAGATCCATTGTTTTGAAAGGATATTTTTTTCAAGAAACCCATCAAACCAATACTCATGTTCACTTTCAAGACTACCAGTCAGATGTCTTAAGTTGTCAATATAGTCATTTGGTATGTGCAACGTCCATAAAGTTAATAGAAGTTTAATAATAATAAAAAAAAGTTAGAAAATGAAAAATTTCCAAAGTCGATCATGAACGAATAATTGAAGATGGAATACCATTATGATGTTTTAAACAAGTGGCACATGTACATTCCAGAATTTTTTTATTTTTCATTGAAAGTACATTCCAGAATTTAATGACTTGTTTTTTACTATTTTCAACCATATTTCCAAATAACATATTTATAAAAAGGGTATGTAGAAAAAACTCCAGATCATTCTTCAAAAACACAGATAAAATATGTTCAACCATATTTTATCTGTGTTTTTCAACCATTACACCAATCAAAATTATTTTATGAGCATTACACCAATCAAAATTGAGTTTTATACCTTTTGTATTGTGAGCATTTTATTTTAAACTAAAAATTTGTTAAACATCATTTCCATTGAACACTTACTTTTTTCGGGTTTTTTTTCCATTTTATTTTAATAATATTGCATTAATTTTAAAAAAAGTTAAACATATTTTATATTTTCTATTGCAATAATATCTTGTTTCAAATTTTAACTCATTCCCATATTTATTTAATTTTACGAGCATTATATAAATTAAAGTTGAATTGAACATCTCTTTTATTTTGAATATCTTTTTTTATTATTATTCTGAAAATTAAAGAAAAGTTAAAAACATCTCTTTCATTTTGAGATTTTATTTTATTAAGGGTATATGAACTTTGAGGTGAATATCTCTTTTAGCTTTGAGGATTTTTTTAATGACTACATGATAAAATTAAAGAAGAATTGACCATCTCTTCCATTTTAAGGTTTTATTTTATTTTCACATCATTTTGAGCATTTTATTTTATCATTATCACACAAACCAAAAAAAAGTCGAACATCTCTTCTATCTCAAGATTTTATTGTATAAACATTACCTATAATTAATTTGGATGTCTCTTCTATCTTAAGAATTTTATTTTTATTACTATTGCACCAATCAAAGAAGAGTTGAACATCTCTTATATCCTAGATTTGAGAGCATTGACTTCTTTAAGTGGTAATTTTTTTTTTTCATTTTTAAAATTAACATTCTAACAACTAAAAACAATTTAAACATCTCTTCCACTTGTTGTAATAACACTTTACTAATACTATCATATATATACCAATATCTTCATTCTAATTATTAAGTTGATTTACATTTTAAATTTGAAATTATTTAGAATCTTCATTTTAATAATTAAGTTGATTTTCGTGTAAACTTATTTAGAAGGGTTAATCATTAGAATTAAATTGTAATTAATAGATCTCTTCTCTAACAAAGTTAAAGAAATTAATACAACCTTGCCTAAATTCAAGTGAATTAAATTTCAATTAATAGATCTATTCTCTAACAAAGTTAAGGAAATTAATACAACCTTGCCTAAAGTCAAGTGAAGACCCTTACAAAAATATGGATTTATGTGAATAGTACTAAACCATAGCCTGTAAATCGTTTTCCTAACGTAATTCCCTTTCGTACATGTTATCTGAATTGTACAAGGGGTATGTGTTGTTCCTTGGCATGTCTAAAACACAATGCTTGAATGCATAGCTCCTCCTTTGAATTCCACATTGGTTACCTTCTTCCAAAATCAAACACAATTTTTTTAAAAGGAAATTGGTAGATCATGAAAATTTCTTCTTTTTCATGCAGTTCATACCAGCTTAGACTTTGCATGGTTTAAAATGTTTTCTACTACCATATATTCTCAAATAGGTTTTGCATGGTTTAACATGTTGTTTACTATCATATATTCTTAAATAGATATGCAATGATACAATCTTGTATGTTTGACAGTTCACTTTTTTCTTGTCCATCTATTGAGTTTGCATATTCTTAAATATATAAACAACAACACATTCTTTTTTTATTGACTTTGCATATTTTTAAATAGATAAATAACAACACATTCTTGTATTATTTCACTCTAATTTTTTCTTTTCATTATTTAGCAGATCTCATATGCCTATCTTTCCTTTAGTTTTTTTTATTAGTTAAGTGCATCTATGTAACCAATTTATTTAATAGATCTCATATGCCTATCTTTCCTTCAGTTATTTTTATTAGTTAAGTCCATCTATGTAACCAATTTATTTAACAGATCTTATATGCCTATCTTTCCTTTAGTTATTTTTATTAGTTAAGTGCATCTATGATCTCATATGCCTATGTTTTCTTTAGTTTTTTTTATTAGGTAAGTGCATCTATGTAACCAACAGGGTTATTAGTAACTAGAAAAAAAAAATTATTATAAAATTAATCTACTAAAATTATCTTGCCAAAATTATTTGATGATATGTCAATAGAATCATATTTTTAACAATTCACAATGAACATAACATGAAACATTTAAATTAATACATAGAAGAAAAGTATTTAAGAGTTTGATGCTTAATTTAATGCATTGTAAAAATGAGAATATACAAAACATTAGTTCATTACTAGAGAACTTTGTCACTTTTTTTTCCATCAACTTTTAGAAATCAAATATGAGACAATAAATTCATATTTTGAATTTCAAAATTATGAAATATATATATATATATATATATATATATATATATATATATATATATATATATATATATATATATATATATATATATATATATATATATATATATATATATATATATATATATATAATCAAAGTCTGAATAGTTACACTGTAAGATACATAAGTTCCACATCCATTTTAGGATGATAAAAAAACTAAGACATTTAACTCCAAAATTTTGGACTCTAAGAAATCGCTTTAAGATATGTCACTTCATACCTGCAATTCAAACCGGCAAAAAAAATAGAATTCAAAAATTAAAAATTTACAATTCAAACATGCGAAATAATACAGAATTCAAAAATTGTGATTAAAACAAAATTGGCATACATACCAAAAAAGTTAAGTCTCATCCTCCAACATACTCTTTCCCACAAAATACATTGTAAACATATTTTCCACCAAATATAATTTAGACATATGTAACAATAAAAAACAATAATAGAAAAACAAATAACACATATTAGCATATATACTGTAACTAAATATTAAATAAACAATAAGAAATAATAACATACCCAACCACAGTTAAACAGATTTAAGATAGTTACTCTCCAATTAATCATACATGATTTAAACAATTTGTAAATCTTCTCTAAAATCTTAAAAAAAATTAAAGAGAAAAATTATGTTCTTGGTAAAAAAAATTGTGAGTTAGAGTTACATAATAATCTGAAAATAAATATAGAATTGTGTATGAAGAAAGTTCACAAATCTCCATATTAAGATATTCTTCCAATGAAATACTTATCTCCTTGTGGATAAAGTCTCAAATTCTTCAGGTGAAATTTTCCTTGTGGATAAGGTCTCAAATCCTTTAAGTGAAATTCTCATCCTAGGTGATGTTATTGTGTTCTTGGTAAAACAAATTGCGAGTTAGAGTTAGATAATGATTTGAAAATAAATATAGAACTGTGTATGAAGAAAATTCACAAATATCCATATTAAGTCATTCTTCCAATGAAATACTTATCATCTTGTGGATAAAGTTCCAAATCCTTCAGGTGAAATTCTCCTTGTGGATAAGGTCCCAAATCCTTCAGAAATTCTCATCCCAGGTGATGTTATTTGATCATATTTACACAACAATAAAATACTAATCTCCTCAGCAGTAAAATGCTTCTCTCTTCTTCTGTAGTGGTCATATAATCAAATTTCATGATTCCCTTTCAAACTAAAGGACTCATAAATCTCCATATTAAGTCATTCTTCCAAAAAACTACTTATTATCTAAAAAAGTTCACAAATCTCCATTTTAAAAACCATTTTTCCAGAAAATACTTATCTCCTCTTTCTGCGGTGGAATAATGTTCTCATATAATCTTGCATGTACATGAAGAAAACACAAATTTGCACATGTATATTTAGTCATTCTTCAAAAACCATTTAAATGGGATGTATTCATATTAGATATAATGAAATGCTCTTTAAAATTATATGTGAGCTAGCTCACATATACAATATGTGTGAGCTTATTTGTAAATCTAATTGAATGTTGGTTTTTGTGATTAGTAACCAATTTAGTTAAGAGTTTGACAATACTCTGGCAAGAAGGAATTCACTTTGTTGTATGTAGAAAACACAAATGTCCATACTACGCCATTCTTGGACAAGAAAGCAAGGAATGCAATCGAAGAAAATTTATAAACTTTCTCTTTTCTAATGTGGGATAGAGTCTGTTCTCAAATATTCAAATGTTCAAGTTCAAAATTAGGTATTCATCATGATCTAACCTTAAATAAGTTTGAATGTATACCATTTAAGAAAACAAAAATTTGATAAAAGTAAAAAACATACATTTATGAATCATCATGAATGGACACATCCTTCCCAAATCCGGGTGCTTCCTTCACTTCCTCTTCAATCCCAATCTCCCTCACAAACACACTCTTAGGTACTCTCTTCTCCACATTAGCCTATATAACACATTTTAAATTTGAAAATTTAAAAAATTAAATTTAAATTATTATAACACATTAAATTTAAATGATTTTAAGACATTAAATGATACATGTGAACTCTCACCCTCTTCAAACTCTTCCAATGAGAATTGAGACAAGCTTTCCCAAGTAGTAGGAGATGGAATAGGGACTTGTGAACAACACAACTAAGAACTAAATCTAGGATTCAATGTGTTCACATTTATACAAAATTATAAATGTTGTTGATCTCTTATTCAAAAGAGTGGAGATTGAATAACTATTAGAAAACACATACCTGATTCAACCCATCCAAATTTAAACTTGTGGAATCAAGTACCCTACTTAATGGAGATTCATTTAACATATCTCCATACTGCAATTAATGGAAATAACAACTTGATTATTTCTATAGATACAATGATATATAAATCTATAATTAGAAGTAAACTATCATAAAATGCGTCAAAAATTTACTAACTAGAACACATACCAATCTGTAATTTGGGTCATCATTCTGAATGACCTTCTTCCAACTATCCCGAAATTTTTTTGCATACTCCAAAACATCTTCTGTTGACATGGTATCTAACTCTGCATTTGTTTTATAAACAAATGTGGCCCAGGAATTAGCTTTCGCTCACTGACAGTTCATGCCAACATCAACACCCTAAAATATCGCTTCCAAATTTTCCCTGATTGAATTCCTGGCCTCTTTGCCAACCTCAGATGTAGCCTGCAACTCTAAATGTGAAGCAAATGCCCATGTTGGGCGAGGTAATAAAGTTTGTGGAGGCCTTGACAATGTCACATTTCTATATGCCCCTTTGTGATCATATGCCTTTCATTTACCAGTCCCATAATATTTGGACGGTAGACTATTATAATTAGGGTGCTTGTGCAAGAACAAATCTGCAAAATAGTGTCTTGCAAAATAGTGTGGAACCTCATCGTTCCACGACAATTTTTCATACGCTGCAAAAATTATGTTATACAGATGTCCTGCAATGTGAGGGTGTTTTCGTGATTGGTCGGAATAGCCACAGTTTGGTCAATAGAGTGTCAATAGTGACACTCTATTGACCAAACTGTGGCTATTCCGACCAATCACGAAAACTCCAACCACAGAAATATTTTTAATCAATGTGAGGGTGCTTAAAATATTGCACATTCAACATCTTCCACTTTGGTTCCTCTTTGAAATTGAACATTGAAATGGTGTCTTCTTTTGAAACTCTATCTTTTACTGCCTCTCATTTATCAGGGCCCATCACCTCTGACTTTTGTCTCCTCATTAGATCGACAAAACTGTCAGTGGTTGGCCCCATCTTTTGATATGCGTCCATAAAGATTTTCAATGAATGAAAAACAATTTTCAAGCTTTGTTTACTCTCCTGAGGGAGTTCCAAGACCACCAAATGTAACATCCCGCTCTGGCGCACTGAGCGAACTTATTCTTTGAGGACACTTGCTCGCAAGTGATCCATATTATTATGCTATTAAAACTTTTGATTTTGATCAAGAGGCGAGTG
Organism: Picea engelmannii; assembly: GCA_009831015.1. Lineage (NCBI taxonomy): Eukaryota > Viridiplantae > Streptophyta > Pinopsida > Pinales > Pinaceae > Picea > Picea engelmannii. The sequence continues at coordinate 232,611 of ML784660.1, read as the reverse complement.
GCACCCTTGGATCACGTGGTGCATCCTGAAGGTCACGTCACGCAAGAAAAATAGAAAGAGGCGAGTGACACTCTTGAAGCACATAGTGCGTCCTGAAGGGCACGTCGTGCAAGGGAACAGATGAGGCGAGTGGCACCCTTGGAGCACCTAGTGCGTCCTGAAGGGCACATCACGTTGTTTTTATAAATGAATAAACCTAGACGGCCTTAGGATGAACAATGTAATAAGAATTTAAAAAAAAAAACATTTTCCCTAATAAAATGTCGCCCATCACGAAAATTAAGGTCTAGGTCTAAATCATGCTAGTGGTAAAATTTTATCCTTTTTATTAAAACAAATTTACATATAAAATTAAATTAAAAACAAAATAAATAAAGAGTATGATCTGCATTAAATCTTGTAACACAGAGGGAGTAAGAAATTTAATTTATTCAAAAAACAATGTGTTGGAATAAAATAAAAAAAAGGGGGAATTTAATTGTTTTATTATTTTTGATAATTTAAAATATACTAATTAAATGAGAAAAGGGAAAAAGGGTTAATTTCCACAATTGCCTTTTTGAGTTCTAATTAAAAAGGGGAAAGAGGGAAAATCTAAAATATTAGGAAACTAGGAAAATAGGTGAACATAAAAAGGAAAAAAGAGAACATAAGGGAAAAAACGGAAAGTCAAACTTAGTAAAGTATCTACCATTTAAGATCTTTCTAATTTAAACTGAACTAACAATTTAATCATGGGGAAAGCCATTAAAACTTGTAAGAGAATTTGGGGACACCTAGGAGTGATTCTAGGAGTAACTCTAGGTGGGTGAGGGAAATAAAGATAATTAATTAATTAAAGAAATTAATTTATGGAGGAATGAAGGGGATGGGTGACACTTGTACGGAGAGGAATTTTTAGGAATTAAATTTTAAAAAATTAATTAAACTAGATTTTAGGAAAGTAAGGAACCACAAAACTCTATATAATGAAGGGAGGATATGGAGGTTGGAGGATATTCTATTTTGCGTAACGTTACGCTGCAGAAATATCTACTTGATTGACTTAACTTGTGGGAGATGGGATACCCATCTCGGTGAGGAGTGGTAGCTCGGCCTTGCGAGGCGAGCTGGGAGCTAGTCGAAATCTCTAGATAGTGAGTGTGTGGCCCCTTTATGGCTCGGGGGGCTAAGGGGGAAGAAGAGTACCCTTAGCATTGGATGGGAGGTACCAGTGAAGTCTCGTCGATCGGCACATGGGAGTTGCAAGGAGCACGCGGGACATCCACTCCGAACAGGCAACGGTACGTTTTCTTCATTTTGTATGGTAAATTGTTTTAGAACTTATGCTTGAATCTACATTTTTACTTGGGTAAGTGAATTGATTGTCTAGATGGTTTTCTGAAATTTTATTAGCCTAACTCGATGATAGATTGACTCCAATGGCTTCATTTCCCCGCACGTCTTGACCACCTTGCTGTGTTGATTGTGACCTTCGTGGTTGGTTAGCCTTCGACCCTAGCTCACCAGTCATCGCCTGAGAAGTCGGCCAGGAGCCTGATCTATGGTCGTCGCCTTAGCGTTAAAAGACCTATGGATCTCAATGCCCTTCTTTTCTGTGTGAGGATGATGAGCGAAGGATGAACATGTTAGTTGGCCGCCCTTGATTTTTTTCCCTGGCTGATTGTTGATTTCGCCATCTGGCAACGACCTCTGCGTGTGGATTATCTAGTGGCCTAGTTGGTTTTATCTATGCCTTGACTAATAGAACCCCTACAATCATTCCATGACCCTTCCCATTGGATCCTTTCGGTTCTTTTACTATTGTCTGTATTTTTGTATTTGTATTCTGGCAATGGAAAAAAAAATGAGTTGATTCATGTCTGCATTTTTGTATTGGTATTCTCGCAATGAAAAACGAGTTGATTCGTGTTTGCATTTGTATTTGCATTCTAGTAATGGAAAAAACGAGTTGATTCATGTCTGCATTTTTGTATTGGTATTCTGGTAATGGAAAAATGAGTTGATTCATGTCTGCATTTGTATTTTCATTTTGGCAATGGAAAAATGAGTTGATTCATGTCTGCATGTTTGTATTGATATTCTGGCAATGGAAAAAGAGTTGATTCATGTCTGCATTTTTGGATTGGTATTCCGACAATGGAAAAACAATTAAATTCTCTCTCTGCGTTTTACATTTGGTACCCTGGTAAGAAAGGCAAAAACGTTTTTGTTTTCCTGTATGCGTTGGCATTGGCATCCTGGCATTGAAAGGGGGAAACCTCGGTTTATTCATCCCTCTCAAGCTTGCATTTTGTTTTTTTCTTTTGCTACAATTTTCCCCTTGAAGAAGACTGTGTCTTGCACTTAAGATTTTCTGTTTGATTACCTTTGCTGCCTGGCAATTTCACCCCTCTCAAGTTTGCATTTCGTTTTTACTTTTGGGGTGATTTTCCCCTTGAGGAAGATTGTGTTTTACAAAAAACATTTACTGCTAATTAATGCCTTGTTGCCTGGTGATTTGCAAATTAATTGTGACTCTGTTTACTGCCTTAAAGACTTCGTTTTTCCATTAAAAGGGTAGCCTACGTCTTGCTGATATATAGCACAATGATTTGCCTTTTAAAAATGTGACTGATTTGTTGTAATTATCCATGATTTTTCCTTTAGAATGTTGTCGAAGCTTGCTGAAATTGACCAAGATTTTTGCCTTTAAATTGCTGATTGTGTTTGCTGGATTGGGCACCAAGTTGCCTTGATGTTGACAGAGTGTGTTGTTGAATGACCATGAGTTGGTCCTTCTGCAGTTGTACTGTCCCTTTTATTCTTCTTCTCCTTGAGTGTATACCCAACGTTCTCACTGCCACACTTTAATTGCCACAGCGATGTTACTGGCCATGTAATTACCAAGTTAATTGCAATGATAACTGCTATATTAAATGCCTTATCAATGGCCAGAACAATTGCTACAGCAATGTTAATGGTCAACAGTTTCCCTTTTTGTTGTAATTGACAGGTTAATTGAAATATTAAATGCTATATTATTGCCTTATTAATTGCTAGGATAATTGCTACAGTGATGTCTTGGGTCCAATAATTGCCATGTTAATTACTACCCTGAGTCAATGGTCAACCAATTCCGTCTTATTGATTAAATGCCGCAGGAAGTTATATGATTAACAATTATGTAAATTTCCTTGTTATTGCGCTATCAATCGTTATGTTAACTGCCATATAAATTGCCTTGCTACTGTTATTTTAATTGTTATGTTAACTAGCATGATAATCGCCTTGTTAGTGCTATATTACTTGTTATCAAAATAGTCATGCAAACTACCCTGTTATTGCTAAATTAATTGTGGTGTTAATCATTATGTTAAATGCCTTGTTAACTGTTGTAACCCATTGTTATGTAGAAGATATGTAATTACCTTGTTGATTTTCCATAACAAAGTTATTAGCTGGCAGTTTCCCCCTCAATGATAACAAACAACCAGTGTGGTTAGTTTGGTCATTATAGCTAGACTAATGTTGAGGTTTAACTGTTCATACGTGCTAAAGGTAGCATTCCACTTTAGAATGTTAATGTTGTTATTCAAGTTTATGGCTAGTTGGATGGGGATTCAGATTACTTAGAATTGTCCATTTAGGTTGTAATAAATATTAAAATTAGTATGGTGAGTAAAGACTAGATTGCGAATTTAGACTTGTTAATTTAGATATGTAATTGATGTTAGTTGGATTTATAGATATCTCCTAATTAGTAACTCAGACTCGCTAAAGTTGAGTCATAATTCATGTTAAGTTCAGTTGGTAACTCGTTGACTAATGGAATTTAGACTGGTTAATTGATCTGTAATTAACGCCAATTTAAATCATAGATATTGACCATTTAGCCTTGATTAATGGTTGGGTTGTTGACGAAGTCATTTTTAGCTTGTGCTTCCCGTTGAGGGTGTTGTTGTTTATTATTAATTAATGTTTGTACTTGGTTTTGTAAACGTTCAATGTGATTGGTTTTTCTCACTGTAAGGGTTCTAGTTACTTGTGTAATTTAATTTTGGGTTCTTTGGGTTGTTAGGATGATTGTCCTTAGCTTAGTAGGCTTGGTCTGCTTGTGTCGGGCGAGATGTAGACACCTCCTTGTTCCTCAGAACAGTCGCCAGCCTTGAGACCTTAAATGGTAAAAATCGATGGGAACCTAGGCTTGAGCGTTGCTTATGTGTCCTAGAGGTCCTAACCATTGCAGGGTAGGACGGGCAGGTAGTCATTCTTATTCTTCGTCGGTTGAATGTCGTACATTGCTTCCAGGTGCTTGATGTGCTTTTATGTTAGGTCGTTATGTTTTTATTGTGTGAGTTTCATGCATTGTGTTCGTCGTCGTGTTGCGATGTTGAGTAGAATGTCATTATTACCTTCCTGCACACACACACAAAAAAAAAATTAAGGGTGCTTTTACCAGTTGTACATCATAGGAGTCGTACCGGATGGGGATGTCACATGTGGTATCAGAGCGGGTTCAACCCTGTGACTGTGGATCGCCATGCTTTCCACTTTAGTAAACCCTTGAGTCTTAACCTAACGCTATTTAAAACTTTAACTTGTCCTTGTGATAATCATTTTTAGATGACACCGTAGAGATTCACGGTGAGGTATTGTGGGTGGAAGTGTGATGCCTCCAGAAGTTTCGCGCCCTCAGAGTCTGACCCTAAGGGGAGGAACAAGTCCTTGGGCTGGATTCTCTTGTAGTAAGGGATGATGGCGGTATGACAAGGCCCTTCCAAGTAATTTCAAAGGACTTGATTCACCATCAGTACTGAGATGAGGCTAGGGCACCTGTACCCCTGAGGGTCCACAACGCGCCCTAACTAGTATCGTTAGCATCCATCTGGAACTCGAGAGAGTTGAGTTCTTCAGTCCACGAGTGTCATGGATGACTGTGCCATCGAGGCTCGGTTGTGGAGCAAGGCGTAGCACTTCATGATTACGACTTCCAGCTTGAAGTTCTGCATGGTTGTCTTTCAACTGAAGGGGAACACTCTTCTATGGTGGAAGACGCTCCTGCCACCTTGAACATGATCGTCGAAGAGAGTCTCGGGAACTGTTCGAGGAGTGGTTCCAAGAGAGGTACCTATCAGAGGAATTCATTGAGCATCAACTCAATGAGTTCCATGTCTTACGACAGGGCGATCGTACGGTGCCCGAGTACAAAGCCCGTTTTGGAGCTGCTTCGGTATGATCCACACCCTTACCGAGACACTTAAGGTCAACAAGTTTGTGTTGGCCTTAGCATTGGAATTCAACTTCTACTTCGGGTACCAGGACTACTGGGCCGAAGAAGGGGTGTTAGACATGTGGAGAGCCACACTACCAACACGACTGCCCGGTGGAGAGGACTAGAGTGTCCAGATCAGCTAGACCCACTACCATGGGAGATATGGGAAAGGCCCATCGGATTCATGCAGCGGTGCGTAACTACCAGGCAGAGCATCAGTCGACTGTGCTCGAGACAACAGGTACCGTCCCTGACCAGACCCTTAGTATTTTGATAGATCCTGGTGCTACCGAGAGTTTCATTTCCGGTGCAGCTCTAAAAGGGATTAAGGTAAAGGCAGTCGAACAGGATGAGTTTAGCTTCGTAGAGATGGCCTCGAGAGCCAAGCAAAAGGTTGGAGGAAAGGTTACAGGCTGTATCCTTAACCTGGAGGGTTTGTCACAAGGGCCAACCTGTACGTCACAATGTTAGGATATTATGATGTCATAATTGGTATGGACTGGTTGGAATCGCATGAGGTGATACTCAACTGTAAGACGAAACGACTGAGCTTGGTCGATGATGAGGGACAGAGACGTGAGATTGTAGGATGGAACCAAAGAGTTTCCCTGAGGTTCATCTCTTCCTTACAGCTACGGAAGAGCATGCACAAGGGGTGCAAGCTTTATGCGATCCTTGCGTTAAACGAGAAGGGATTAGCGAAATGTTTAGAACACCTTCCAGTGGTGAGAGAGTTTGCGGACGTATTTATGAAGGAGTTACCTGGGATGCTTCTGGAGAGGGAATTGGAGTTTACTATAGACCTAAAACTAGGGACTAAACCAATAGCAATAAGGCCTTATTGGATGTCGACCCCAGAGTTACAAGAGTTGAAAATGCAACTGAAGGAGTTGCTAGACCTGGGACTGATACGTCCAAGTGTGTCACCATGGAGTGTGCCGGTTATTTTCATATGAAAGAAGGATGGGTCATGGAGGCTCTGCATTGACTACCATCAATTGAACAAGGCAACAATCAAGAATCAGTATCTGTTGCTGAGGATTGATGATCTGTTCGATCAAATGAAGGGCGCAATGGTATTTTCAAAGATCGATTTGCGATCAGGGTATCACCAGTTATGGATCAAGGAGGATGATGTCCCTAAGACCGCCTTTAAGATGAGGTTTGAACATTACAAGTTTATTGTTTTATCATTTGGACTGACAAACTCCCCAGGGGTATTTATGAGTTTGATGAACGGGGTGTTCCGCGAGTACTTGGACAAGTTTTTCCAAGTATTCATTGATGATATTTTGATCTACTCTCAGAAAATAGAGGACCCTGACGAGCACTTGCGCTTGGTACTATAGTGTCTGCGAGAGCACAAATTGTATGGGAAGTTGTCCAAATGCTCATTTTATCAATCGAAGATTCACTACTTAGGGAATGTTATCTCCGGCAAAGGCACCAGAAGTGTGTAGCTTCATGGGTTTAGCAGGATACTATCGACGGTTCATCGAGGGGTTTTCAAAGATAGCAAGTCTGATCACGGAGTTACAGAAAAAGAACAAGAAGTTTGTTTGGATCGAGAAATGCACGGAAGAATTTTGGAGGCTCAAGGAATTGTTGACAACAACACGGATACTAAAGGTCCCTGACATGGATGTGGACTTCTTGGTATGCACTGACACATCCAAGGAAGACTTAGGTGGAGTCTTGATGCAAGACAGACGAGTGATCGCTTACATTTCGAGGAAACTGAGAAGGCATGAGGAGAACTATGCGACGCATGATTTGGAGTTGTAAGCCATCGTTATGCCTTGAAGGTTTGAAGACACTACCTTGTCGAATGAAAATTTGAACTAAAGACTGACCACTGTGGACTACAACACATCTTTACGCAAAATGACCTAAACACGCGACAACGACATTGGTCAGAATTACTTAGCGAGTACGACTTCGAGATTACTTACATAAAGGAACAGTGAACCGAGTGGTAGATGCTTTGAGTCGGATACCACGCATCGTTTTGGTGTTTCCTCTTCAAATGAATCTACGTGAAAAGATTCTAACTTTACAGTGTGATGATGACTGGTACAAAGAGGTCGAGGGTTTTATCGGATAAAACACAATGATGGTACCACGATTTAAAGGATTTTCATTTGATAGCGATGGTTTATTGAGGTTTAAAAATCAGATCTACATACCACTGAACAACAAGTTGAGGATGTTGATGCTAAGCAAGGCTCATAGAGAAGTTTACATGGCTCACCCGGGAGTCACGAAGATGAGGGCAGACCTTAAACCCGTATTCTTCTAGAAGGGAATGAAGTCAAACATAGTCAACTATGTGGCCAGATGTCTAGAATGTCAGCAAGTAAAGGCTGAACATAGACACCCAACAAGATTACTACAACCACACGCTATTCCAGAATCGAAATAGGAGTTTATTTCAATGGATTTTATTGTTGGATTGCCACTGACGGAAATGAGACATGACTCGATTTTCGTAGTAGTAGACACTCTGACGAAGAGTGATCACTTTATTCCTGTGCCTATGACGTATCAGGCACCTGACATAGCTAGATTTTTCATCAATGAGATTGTGAGGCTGCATGGTGTGCCTAAAAGGATTATATCCGATCAAGGATCAATGTTTACTGGACAATTTTGGATGAGTTTCCAAGAGGCCTTGGGAACCCAAATTAACTTTAGTACTGCGTATCACCCGGAGACTACGGGCAGAATAAACAAATGAACCAGACCTTGGAGGACATCTTGCGCCTGTATGTGATGGACCAACCAAGGCGTTGGGAAGAATTCTTGCCACTGGTGGAATTCGCTTATAACAAAAGTTACCAAAGAACCATTGAGATGGTGCCTTTCGAGTTTCTTTACAGGAAATCGTATCAGACGCATTTGAGTTTGGATCAGCTTGAGAATAAGGTCCTGGTGGGACCGAAAGAAATCCAAGAAATGGAAGATTAAATGAAAACTAAGACAAGGGATCAAGGAAGTGCAGGATTAGTGGAAGAATTTTGTCGATGCGCATCGTGTCGATCGTAGTTACGATATGGCAATCGATTATTTTTGTGGTGGAAACCGCATAAGAGTTTGATCAAGTTCAAAAAAGAGGATAAACTATCTCCTATGATATTGTGGAAAAGAGAGGCCCGTGGCCTAATGACTAGCCTTTCCTGATTCTTGAGGTGTATGCCCGATGTCTTTCACGTCTCCATTCGAAACTTTATGATTAGTGATCCTACACCTGTTTGACATGAGCACCTTGCAGGTGTCGGATGAGGGTGCGCTCTCGACTGATCCGATCCGCATCTTGGATCATCACATTCGACAACTACAACATCGAACGATAGTGCAAGCCAAGGTCCATTGGAACAGCTATAGTCTGCACTCGGCGACCTGGGAGGATGCATATGATATGAGCCAGTAGTTTCCATTTTTGTTTGATAGATAGGCTTATGATACTGTGATACACTTTATTTCGACATATATACTCTGAAACTTCGGGACGAAGTTTAGACCATGAGAGGGTGTATGCAACATCCTGCTCTGGTGCACTGAGCGAACTTATTATTTGACACTTGCTCGCAAGTGATCCGGATTATTATGCTATTAAAACTTTTTATTTTGATCAAGAGGCGAGTGGCACCCTTGGAGCACGTGGTGCATCCTAAAGTGCTCGTCACGCAAGAAAAATGGAAAGAGGCAAGTGGCACCCTTGGAGCATGTATTGCGTCCTGAAGGGCACGTCGCGCAAGGGAACAGATGAGGTGAGTGGCACCCTTGGAGCACCTAGTGCGTCCTGAAGGGCACGTCACGTTGTTTTGCTAAATGAATGAACCTAGATGGCCTTAGGATGAACAATGTGATAAGAATTTAAAAAAAAAACATTTTCCCTAATAAAATGTCGCCCGTCACGAAAATTAAGGTCTAGGTCTAAATCATGCTAGTGGTAAAATTTTATCCCTTTTATTAAAAAAAAAAATTATATATAAAATTAAATTAAAAACAAAATAAAAAAAGAGTATGATCTTCATTAAATCTTTTAACACAGAG
>ML784660.1:211589-223271 GCA_009831015.1 Picea engelmannii | reverse complement strand
GGGGGGATTTAATTGTTTTATTATTTTTGATAATTTAAAATATACTAATTAAATAAGAAAAGGGAAAAAGGGTTAATTTTCACAACAGTTTTTTTGAGTTCTAATTAAAAAGGGGAAAGAGGGAAAATCTAAAATATTAGGAAACTAGGAAAAGAGGTAAACATAAAAAGGGAAAAAGGGAACATAAGGGGAAAAACGGAAAGTCAAACTTAGTAAAGTATGTACCATTTAAGAGCTTTCTAATTTAAACTAAACTAGCAATTTAATCATGGGGAAAGCCATTAAAACCTATAAGAAAATTTGGGGACACCTAGGAGTGATTCTAGGAGTAACTCTAGGTGGGTGAGGGAAATAAAGATAATTAATTAATTAAAGAAATTAATTTATGGAGGAATGAAGGGGATGGGTGACACTTGTACGGGGAGGAATTTTTAGGAATTAAATTTTAAAAACTTAGTTAAACAAGATTTTAGGAAAGTAAGGAACCACAAAACTCTATATAATGAAGGGAGGAGATGGAGGTTGGAGGATCTTCTGTTTTGTGTAACGTTATGCCGCAGAAATATCTACTTGACTTACTTAACTTGTGGGAGTTGGGATACCCAGCTCGGTGAGGAGTGGTAGGTCGGCCTTGCGATGCGAGCTGGGAGCTAGTCGAAATATCTGGATAATGAGTGTGTGGCCCCTTTGTGGCTCAGGGGGCTAAGGGGGAAGAAGAGTACCCCTAGCATTGGCTGGGAGGTACCGATGAAGTCTCGCCAGTCGGCACGCGGGATTTGCAAGGAGCACACGAGACGTCCACTCTGAATAGGCAATGGTACGCTTTCTTCATTTTGTATGGTAAATTGTTTTAGAACTTATGCTTGAATCTGCATTTTTACTTGGGTAAGTGAACTGATTGTCTAGATGGTTTTCTAAAATTTTCTTAGCCTAGCTCGATGATAGATTGACTCCCATGGCTTCATTTCCTCGCACGTATTAACCACCTTGTTGTGTTGATTGTGACCTTCATGGTTGTTTAGCCTTCATCCCTAGCTCACCATTCATCGCCTGAGCAATCGGCCAGGAGCCTGATCTACGGTCGTCGCCTTAGCGTTAAAATACCTATGGATATCAACACCCTACTTTTCTGTGTGAGGATGATGAGCGAAGGATGAACCTGTTAGCCGATTTCCCTTGATGTTTTTCCCTGGCTGATTGTTGATTCTACCATCTGGCAACGACCTCTGCGTGTGGATTATCTGGTGGCCTGGTTGGTTTTCTCTATGCCTTGACTAATAGAACCCCTGCAATCATTCCATGGCCCTTCCCATTGGATCCTTTCGGTTCTCTTACTATTGTCTGTATTTTTGTATTTGTATTCTGGCAATGGGAAAAAAATGAGTTGATTCAAGTCTGCATTTTTGTATTGGTATTCTGGCAATGGAAAATGAGTTGATTCATGTCTCCATTTGTATTTTCATTCTGGTAATGGAAAAAACAAGTTGATTCATGTTTACATTTTTTTATTGGTATTCTGTCAACGGAAAAATGAGTTGATTCATGTCTGCATTTGTATTTGCATTCTGGCAATGGAAAAATGAGTTGATTCATGTCTGCATGTTTGTATTGATATTCTGGCAATGGAAAACAAGTTGATTCATGTCTGCATTTTTGGATTGGTATTCCGGCAATAGAAAAACAATTAAATTCTCTCTCTGTGTTTTACATTTGGTACCCTGGTAAGAAAGACAAAAACGTTTTTGTTTTCCAGTATGCGTTGGCATTGGCATCCTGGAAGTAAAAGGGGGAAACCTCGGTTTATTTATCCCTCTGAAGATTGCATTTCGTTTTTTTCTTTTGGGGAAATTTTCCCCTTGAAGAAGATTGCATCTTGCACTTAAGATTTTATGTTTGATTACCTTTGCTGCCTGGAAATTTCGCCCCTCTCAAGTTTTCATTTTGTTTTTACTTTTGGGGCAATTTTCCCCTTGAGGAAGATTGTGTTTTACAAAAAACATTTACTACTAATTGATGCCTTGTTGCCTGGTGATTTGCAAATTAATTGTGACTGTGTTTACTGCCTTAAAGACTTCGTTTTTCCATTAAAAGGGTAGCTTGTGTCTTGTCGATATATAGCACAATGAATTGCCTTTTAAAAATGTGACTGACTTGTTGTAATTACCCACGATTTTTCCTTTAGAATGTTGTGGAAGCTTGCTGAAATTGACCAAGATTTTTTCCTTTAAATTGCTGACTGTGTTTGTTGGATTGGGCACCAAGTTTCCTTGATGTTGACAGAGTGTGTTGTTGAATGACCACAAGTTGGTCCTTCTACAGTTGTATTGTCCCTTTTATTCTCCTTCTCCTTGAGTGTATACCCAACATTCTCACTGCCACACTTTAATTTCCACAGCGATGTTACTGGCCATGTAATTACCAAGTTAATTGCAATGATAACTGCTATATTAAATGCCTTATCAATTTCCAGAACAATTGCTACAACAATGTTAATGGTCAGCAGTTTCCCTTTTTGTTGTAATTGTCAGGTTAATTGAAATATTAAATGCTATATTATTGCCTTATTAATTGCTAGGATAATTGCTACAACGATGTCTTGGGTCCAATAATTGCCATGTTAATTACTACCCTGAGTCAATGGTCAGTCGATTCCGTCTCATTGATTAAATGCCACAACGACTTAAATGGTTAACAGTTATGTAAACTGCCTTGTTATTGCGCTATCAATTGTTATGTTAACCATCATATAAATTGCCTTGCTACTGTTATTTTAATTGTTATGTTAACTAGCATGATAATCGCCTTGTTAGTGCTATATTACTTGTTATGAAAATAGTCATGCAAACTACCCTATTATTGCTAAATTAATTGTGGTGTTAATCATTATGTTAAATGCCTTGTTAACTGCTGTAATCAATTGTTCTATAGCAGATATGTAATTACCTTGTTGATTTGCCACAACAATGTTATTAGCTAGCAGTTTCCCCCTCAATGATAACAAACAGCCAGTGTGGTTAGTTCAGTCACTATAGCTAGACTAATGTTGAGGTTTAACTATTCATACGTGCTAAAGGTAGAATTCCACTTTAAAATGTTAATGTTGTTATTCAAGTTTATGGCTAGTTGGATGGGGATTCAGATTACTTAGAATTGTCCATTTAGGTTGTAATAAATATTAAAATTAGTATGGTGAGTAAAGACTAGATTGCAAATTTAGACTTGCTAATTTAGATATGTAATTGATGTTAGTTGGATTTATAGATATCGCCTAATTGGTAACTCAGACTCGCTAAATTTGAGTTGTAATTCATGTTAAGTTCAGTTGGTAACTCGTTGACTAATGGAATTTAGACTGGTTAATTGATCTGTAATTAACGCCAATTTAAATCATAGATATTGACCATTTAGCCTTGATTAATGGTTGGGTTGTTGACGAAGTCATTTTTATCTTGTGCTTCCCATTGAGGGTGTTGTTGTTTATTATTAATTAATGTTTGTACTTGGTTTTGTAAACGTTCAATGTGATTGGTTTTGCTCACTATAAGGGTTCTAGTTACTTGTGTAATTTAATTTTGGGTGCGTTGGGTTGTTAGGATGATTGTCCTTAGCTTAGTAGGCTTGGTCTGCTTGTGTCACGCGGGATGTAGACACCTCCTTGTTCCTCAAAACAGTCACCAGTCTTGAGACCTTAAATGGTCAAAATCGATGGGAACCTGGGCTTGAGCGTTGCTTATGTGTCCTGGAGGTCCTAACCATTGCAGGGTAGGATGGGCGGGTAGTCATTCTTATTCTTTGTCAGTTGAATGTCGTACATTACTTCCAGGTGCTTGATGTGATTTTATGTTAGGTCGTTATGTTGTTATTGCATGAGTTTCATGCATTGTGTTCGTCGTCGTGTTGCAATGTTGAGTAGAATGTCATTATTACCTTCCTACACACAAAAAAAAATAAAAATTAAGGGTGATTTTACCAGTTGTACATCGTGGGAGTCGTACCGGATGGGGATGTCACACCAAATCATTTTCCAACCTCATTTTAACACCTGAGAATCGCTCAAGAATCATTTCTTTAGTAATGCATTCCCAGGGAAGTTCATCACCAACATCTGAAGGATAGGTGGACATAGGTGTGTAATATTATGTTTCTTGATAATGCGGCCTCCTAAATCCACCTTCACCCTCTGCATTGACATTTGAATATTCTTGACAACCACTCTCTCTTTCATTGTGGTCCCTTGCTCTAAACTCATTGTCTACACACACATTTGAAAGTAATTACAACATTTAACTTCACATAATTAAATACACAAAAATACAACAAAAATAAAAAAAATCAAAGAAAATTACTGTAAATATTCTTTGTCCTGAGGTATTCCCCATATTCTCATGTGTAGGAGTTTCAATGCACAACCTATCTAAGAAGACTGCATCCATAGCACTTGCTTGAGCAGGTTCTGCAATTTATTGATTCACAAACTCGTTTGAAAATATCCTTTGATAAGATTGTTGTGGGTCACTCGGAGTCTCATTCGAAGAAGGAGTTCTTGTTCTTCCTTCTTGGGAGAACCTAGAGCATTTGCGAGGAATGTTTGGAGAATACTGTGTCAACATCTCTCTTCAATATCTATCCACAATGTAGAGTTTATCAATAAAAATGCAGATATGTACCCAAGTTCAAGAAATTAAAAACGCAGAGAGAAATTGAAGTTTTAATCAATCAAGTTGTAGAGGTACTCGTTCATAAGAAGGCGCAAAGACTAAACATTCAACCATGAATAAATCAAATCAAATATTAATAAGGGATAGGCAACAGGGCAAATTCTTATCCTTCATTCATCATCCATGCACATAAAAGAAGGGCATTTGAATTTATAGGTCTTTAAACATCGAAGTGACGACTGTCGATTCGGCTCCTGGCCGACTACTCAGGCATGGACTGATGACTAAAGGGATAAGGGATAGAAGATAAAACCACAATATTTTCATAATAATCAATAAAACCCACACATAGAAGTCATTAAAATCAAAATTTGGGTTCATTAAAAGGGAAATCAATTCAAAAAAACAACAAACAAGGGGATTCATTAATAGTTCCCTATGTGTAACGACCCAATCGTTACAACTACAAGTGAAGAAGAAGGCATAAATTTGTTTTTGTTTTTAGGCAGGAAGGAAACCACACCTAAATGGTGAACACACGCACACCAATCAGGCAATAGACAACTATGACTCCATGCACTAACATTAGAGAAATTGGGCGAAACATGCGGAAATCAAGGACAGAAAAAAATGACTACCCACCCGACACAACGTGACAATGCCTACAAGCTGAAGGGGAAAAATCCCCATCCTGACACAACGGCCTTGACGACTAGATAACTAGAACCTCGATGGTGCGCAACCAAACGCATGAAGGCGTTGCAACCCAAGCACCATCAACGTACTTACAAGATCAACAAAACCCACATTAGGAAGTACAGACCCCAACAAAGTTATCAATCACCTCTATCCTATAGGGAGCACAATGATCCCCTTGTCAGGAATTATTCCGCCCCCAAGCGATAGGCACGACGATCACCCTGGCACTACATAACCTATCTGGACCAAGGACTCTAGCTGAAACTAACTTGCTAGGAGCCAAGATACTAACAAGAGGACTACACCCACACCCCAAAAAATAGGTCGACAAGTAGCAAGGTGACATCAATCAAGGAAAGGCGTGAGCTAATACACGACTTTGTCAATGACCCAACCATTAATCAAGTCTCATTAGTCAATATTTACGATCTAAATTAGCGTTAATTACAAATCTAACTTATCCAGTCTAAATTACAATTTAGTCAATGATTTAGAACCTAACTCAACATTAAACACAAATCTAATTTAGTGAGTCTAAATTACCAATTAGACAACAACTACAATCAAATTAACATTAATTACATATCTAAATCAGCAAGTCTAAATTACAACTACTCGATAATTTGCAAATCTAATTCAATCAATAATAGAACTATAAACTATAATTACAATCTAATTGACAAGTCTAGTTTAATCAATATTAAAACTAAATGACAAGTCTGGTCTAAATTAAATTAAAGGTTGTCCAATCAAATTAAAGGTTGTCAAAGGAAGAAGTTGTCTATTAAAAAGGCTAATTAAATTTGCTATGTAAAAACGTCATCCCTTTACACCTGTTAGCTAATAAGTTGCTATTAAATGTGCATGCATTCAGTTGTAAATTGGTACATGCAGTTGCCATAAAATGTAAATTGTCGAGAATTTAACGCCATCATTAAATGAAGACGCAGGTAATAATTAATGAAAGAGAAATCGACGTAGGTATTAAGCAACGATTTGTAGTCCTGACAAATGGCAAATCAAAATCTTAACAAATGGCCAATTGACAGGTAACAAATGGGCAATTCGCAGTCATAACCAAGGGAAAATTCACCGGGTACACTCGCCAACGAATTACAATAAAATTGCAGTCTTCAGAATAGGAAAATCGCCATGCAGTAAGGGTAACAATTTGCATTTTTTTAAAGGCAAAATTGCTAGGCAATTATGGGTGACGATTTGCAATCTGAAAAGGTAAATTCGTTGTGTATTAAAGGTAACTTAACCAGACTAATTTTTTGTCCAGAATGGTGCTATTAATACAGTTGTTGTCAAAAATAAATAAATAAATATGCTGTGATAAATCATTGTGCGCATAAAATTCAAAATTCGTTGAGTTTCATTGTGCAAATTCATTGAGTTGTATCTAAATCGGTGAGGTTGTAAATCATTGAGTTTACAATTCGCCTAGTTCATAAAATAAATCCTGATTGTTTATTTTTTTACAAAAACGTTGTCTAAAGACCATAGTTGTTGTCCATTAATATTTCAATCTATGATTCCAATATAATGCTATCTAGAATGATAAAATTCGTTGTGGTAAAGGCCACCACAAATTCGTGGTTAGATGGTTGGAAAAAAAATGCAGTCTATGCAGCAACAAAATCATTGTGAAGTAAGGGAGGAATTCGTTGTGAAAGTGATCAAGTCACAGTGAAAAATAATGGCATTCACTACATAGGAAGAAAAGAAAATGCTACCCTAAACAGTGAAAACGCCCAAAAAAATGACAGGGTAAAATTGCCATTAAAAGTGATAAAAACTCAGATGTGATGGCCAGGGAGTACATTAAAAACATAGCTAAAATATCCAAGAATATAAATTAAAAACGCAGAATGAAATTTCGTGGATTGATGTGTTGTAATGTCGATAATAAATTCCATCAATAAAATAAAACGAAGGGTTAAGTTGAGTACAATGAAAACCATTTAATGGGTTGTAGATCGCACTGTTATGAGAAGACTGAAAGCTCTGCCAAAAATAAAATGCAGATAAATATACTCAATTGATAATGCAGATGAAGACAAATTAATAACTGGTAGCGCTATCATAATGAAATCGAATTGTAAAAAGAAAGGTAAGTTCGCAGTCAAGCTTGGTGAGGTCGCAGTCCAATAAGAGGGTATATTGTTGACAGTAAAAGGTAAAACAAAGAGTTAAAAATTAGGGAATAGGAATGATAACAATGGAGAATTTACTTAACACAATAAGGCGCAAAGACCTTCAATCAACCAAGAAAAATCAACAGGGGTAGACGACTGGGCAACACATCCTTCGCTCACCATCCACGCACATAAAAGCAGGGCATTATGATCTATAGGTCTATTAACACCAAAGTGACAATCGTCGATCCGGCTCCTGGTCGACTGCTTAGGCGTGGACTGATGAGCTAGGGACGAAGGCAAAGAAAAAGCGCAAACTCATCACAAATCAATAAAATGATAGGACAATCACAACATTCAGGGATCAAAACCCAAGGGAATCAATCAACAATGAGCTTAAGGCTATGGGGAAATTAAGTTATCAATTAAAACACTAAGTCAACACCTTCTTACATAGTTAAAAGCACATAACGAAAGTGTAAGGTCAATAAAAGTCTACCATGTAGAATAAAAGTAAGCATACTATAGCCCAAGTCATCTGCTCTGAGTCGTTGTCCCATGCGCTCTGTGTAGCTCCCACTTGTCAACCGATGAGACTTCACCGATACCTCTCAGCCAACACTAGGGGCACTCTTCTTTCCCCTTAGCCCCCCGAGATGTAAAGGGGTCACGCACACTAAACCAAAGAACAACTAGCTCCCAGCTCGCCTCGCAAGGCCGAACTACCACTCCTCATCGAGCTAGGTATCCCAACTCCCACAAGCTAAGTCAGTCAAGTCTAAAATTCCATAGTGTAACGTTACTCATCACAGAAGAGATCCATCATCATCCTCCTCCTCCCTCCTTTATATAGAGTTTTTAAGTCATTTACTTTCCCAAATTTCCATTTAATTTATTGTTCAATAATTTAATTCATAAAAATCCTCCCCGTACATGTGTCACCCATCCCCTTCATTGCACCATAAATTAATTTCATTAATTAATTAATTACTCGCATTTCCCTCACCTACCTAAAATCATTCCTAGAATCGCTCCTAGGTGTCTTCATATTCCCTTATACATTTTAATGACTTACCCCCTTACTAATTTACTAGTTGAGTTTAATTTAGAAATTTTTTAAATGCTAGATACCTTACTAAGTTAGTCTTTATGCTTTTTCCTTGTGTTTCCCTTTCGTTTTATTTTTCCCTCTTTTTCCTAGTTTCCTAATTCTTTTGAATTTCCCTCTTTCTCGTTTCATTAAAAACTCAAATTGGCAAGTGTAGAAAATTACCTTTTTCCCCTTTTTCTTTTTTAATTAATAAATTTTAATTTAGCATAAAACAATCATTTCCCCTTTTTTCCCCTTTTAAAATTGTATCCCCGAAAAGAATTTTATAAATTAATTGAATTGCTTACCCCCTTATCGTCACATGATTAATGATTATTATTATTATTATTTTATATAAATATATATTTTTATCACAAGTATCACTTAGACCTAGATTTTATTTTCCTAGGTTGGGTGACATTTTGTTAGGGAAATTGTTTTAAATCCTTCTCATCACCTTATTTGTTATAAGGCCATCTAGGTTTATTCATTTATTATTTAACAATGTGACGTGCCCTTCAGGATGCACTAGGTGCTCCAAGGGTGCCACTCACCTAATTCTATTTCCCTTGTGCGACGTGCCCTTCAGGATGCACTACGTGCTCCAAGGGTGCCACTCGCCTCTTGACTAACTTGGTACACATAAAAAACCCCTGGAGTGAATACTTTGTCAGGTGATCTTGTGGGATACTAAGGGCCTTTAAGGAATAAGGCCCATGCCTTATTGTGCGCCCCTTAGAATCATCATGAGCGACTGTCGTAGTATTCCCTCACGTCATCGTGGGTCTTCTTGAACTAGGTAGTTGTTAACCTACAGTTCGAGCCACGACAGGAGTTTTAGTAGGTTGTGGAAGGGATATTGTCCACACCTCTCCCTCAACGTCTCTGGTGGTCGTGCGTGACCCCTCTACTCCACATGTGAGTCTGGTCGGCAAGCTATCGTCAGCCTGCATCATCAACGAATCATGTCAGAATAAAATTCATAATTATAACATCTAATCATATGCACCTATGTCATATATACAACAATAAAACCCCAATAGTCCACTCCCTGACTCGATCCAGAGTCCAAGGGTTTCATCGATGCCTTTGCATCCTCGAGGTTCAAAATCATGCACACTCAGGAAAACCAAGTCAATACCACCTGTCTATGTCAATACAACAACATAACATGTCATCGATCCATAACGCCTCATAATCATAATCAAACACCTAATAGTATAATAATCCGGATCACTTGCAAGAAAGTGTCCTCAAAGAATAAGTTCGCTAGTGTGCGCAAGAGAGAGATATTACACTATGGTTGGATCCACTAAAAAAACGTATTAGAACATTTCTTTAAGATTCCTTAAAATTTCCCTATGGTTGGATCCACAAAGACCACATATAATGAAATGCATTAGAATCCCTAAAACAAAGAGTTTAATATTCATAACCTCAGACACCCACTAATAACATCAACATGTTTTAATCACGATGAGGTGAAGGTCTTTCATGAACATGGATTATATGCCATTTCTTTAAACTTCCCATTAGCATTGTTTAAATGTCATTGAGTTTTTATACTAATTCCTTTATTGTCATGTTACATGGGATGGGTTTGAGGGTTGTTCGTATTCCTAATATAAGTTAAGATGAGGTGGAGCAAATGTGATATTTGTGAGGCTTAGTTGGAGTTATAAATCTAGATAAAATATAGTCATATAAGGTGGAAATTCACAATCTAGGACACAACAAAGTAATATGTGAATAACAAATAAAGTAGGTTTAAGTCCTCTTCAATTTTCAAGAATTATTTATCCTTCCAATTAGCCAACCACACTCTTTCTTTTCTTCCACTTTTATCACCTTCCCTGCCACCTTTTTCAAATATTACTCCTTTCTACTTCATAAGCATCCTTGGAAAAAGGGTAATTATCCCTTTCTATCCCATATGACTAACGCCATTATCGTGGAGAGGTAAAATATAATAAAAAAATAATGGAAGTTGACACCTACATATGTTAACCCTTTAGGATACATGCCAATAACAACTTAGAGGAAGTTTCTTCATACAAATGTCTTGGAGTTTACCTTAATCACAAGTTTAATTGAAATTATATCATATGATCAATGAAGGATAGAAAACCTATTTTGACCTTGAAAACAATTGTAAATAGTATGAATTTTGGCTCTGGGAAAAAAATAAACCCCTTTTGAGACACTCATCAATCTTGTTATATTATATATGGATTTGAAGATTTGGGTTGTATCATTTCTATATAATCATGGAGAAATACTGAGAAAATTCATAAGTGTTTATAATTTATAATCTTAAAATTAATATCATACAACCTATCCTATCCTCATATAATTAGTCATTTCCCCATTAAGAGAATGACTAAAACTAGGTACCTAATGTACAAGCACAAGAGACTACTAACATGAAAGAAAATATTCTACCTATGATTTCTTCAAACTCTAGTCAAAGCCACCTATGGCTTAATAGGGGTTGGCATAAGATGCCAATTCTTGGCTAAATCATTTGGGAATGGAGAAGGAGATCACTCTACAGAACATTGATAAACCATTAAAAATACTATTAAATCGAATTTCAATGAAAAATCAATACTTATGAAGAGTTTTGTTAACTATAAGGTAGGGATAAAATGTTATTTCTATCATAAAAACTCCCATATGATATGGGTTTTCATTAGAAAATGTTTCTACTATGAGTGGATATATCACTAGTGTTAGGTCACATGGCCCTCATAACATTATGAAGGTATATTACTCTATCTCATAAAATTATGAAGGTGTATTACTCTATCTCATGAATACAACAAAAATCACATGTGTATCATAACACACACACACACACACACACACACACACACACACGTAATTAATATCTTGCTACAAATTTGAAAATTTTAAGACATAATTTTAGAAAACATGATTATCCTCTATTATTATCTTCTCAATTTTAGTGATATTTAGGAGACCATTCCCATAATCATCACTAATTAACAATAAAGTAACATAATCATTCTCCCTCATGGCTACTTAACACACTAGTAAGCAAAGTCAAACATCAAATTGACTATTTATTTGA
>ML784660.1:162205-185275 GCA_009831015.1 Picea engelmannii | reverse complement strand
CTAAATAAACAACTTAATACAATTTATTATTTACATGGATTAGAGAATCAAAATTAATTATTGGAGCTATTAAGATATGCATGCTCTAAGCTATTCAAATAACACAATATTTAACTAAAGAGTATCTAGCATCAATCCATATATTCATTACATGTAAGAGGCATCCACAATGATAACAGATATACCAACATATATCTATTATTTATAATGTTTTAACACTAATGTAGTGGTCAAAAGGAATTTTGAAAGAGGAAGACAATTTCCCATAATGTTCACTCACATCCTCACAAATTAATTTTAAGAGGTTTAGATTGTTAATGTAAAGTCCTGCTCAAGTTTTCACAATACCATGCCCATCTTCAAATAAAATAATCCATGATGTTAGTATTAATTTCATAATGTTCACTCACATCCTCACAATTAAGAGGTTTAGATTGTTAATGTAAAGTCTTGCTCAAGTTTTCACAATACCATGCCCATCTTCAAATAAAATAATCCATGATGTTAGTATTAATTTCATAATATTTCACTATAGAACATCTTAACAAACAAGGAAAGGATTATAATAGACAAATAGGCCATAGGAAGGACAAAAGCACACACTATTATCATCTTGTTTTTTAATTTCATGAAACTTTTGAAATGATTCACGATTTTGGATACACGGGGTTGTTTGGAACTTGATATCCACATAAGGGCCAAAGCATCGAACATATAGAAATTATTTTACAACCATTCTAACCCATGTTGACAATCAATCCAAGTAGAACCAAATAGTATTGTTTCACTGGGATAATAAAAGGAACAAAGCAAAAAATAGGAATTTAACCCCTATGAAAGGAACAATAATGAAGTTGGTTACACGCACTTACTACAAAGTTCTAATCCATGTTGATAAATAGATATAAGCAAACTCAAGTAGTGTTGTTTCAATGAAAAATTTAATGCAAAATTTTTTTTTGAAAATTAACCCCTATGCAAAGATATGAGTGAAGTTGGTTATAAGCTAGTGACAAAATCAAATATGCTCTTTATATGATGGGAATCAAAATCGTGTTCCATTATCTAGAATATAAATGACTACACTACATGGGAATGAGGCTCAATGGATATGTGTCTTTTGGCATCCATGTTGTTTCTACATGGCACTGAGGCTCAATGTATATGTTTCTTGACGTTTATGTTGTTTCTTAAAATTGTTAAGCATCTATGGAAATCATTTTCTTCACAAATTGTGATGGGAGAGATTGGTTATTAGTATCATACTTTTCTACATATGGGATAGTTTGCAAATGATTTTGAAGTCTTGGTTCCTTTATTTATGGAGACAAAGGTGTATACAAAAGCACGACTTTTGCAAAAAACATGTCCACATTCTAAAGTTATAGGATAAAAATAGTCTCCCACAATAGCAAAATTAGAGCATAGTTAAAAATAGATTTCAAGAGTTGAATCTAGCAAGCGTGATCGGTTTCGATGGACCTCATTCTACACGGTGACCTTGGTTCGAAACCGGCCACTACCGAGATGAGACACCTAAAAATCCATTCATGCTAAGGGTTGGTGTGGCCCAGGTTGGGTGTGATCCCTGAGTGATTTTGATGGCTTAGATGCCCCTTGGTTGTGGTTTCTCAATGATAGGCTAATCTCGCAGGTCATGGACATGCTAGGAAAAAAAAATTATTTCAAGAACACTTTGATCAAAAAACAACTTATATGATACAAAATATAACAAATTTATTAGAGATCCATATATCAAAAGTTGAATTTGGAGAAAGAAATGATCAGTGCTTGAAACTCAAACTCTCCAAACCAATTGGACATGTCACATTGAACTCCACCTTCAATGGTCACAAACAATTTTACATGTAATAGAGGGTTTTCCATTATTTAAATCAAATAAACATTCACAAACATCGTCATAAAGCACGCCATAATTAATCTGGAAAGCACACAATGCAATTAACAAAGGCTATTGCAACAACTCAAGGTGTTTAGCTTGAAATGTTCTCTTTAATTTTTTATCATTCACTAAGCCGTGCACCTGCAAAATGGTTTCCAAATCAAATCCAAAATGCTTCCAAATCCTTTTTCCCTAAAAAATTCATAAAATTCAATGTCAAAGATACTAGAAAAAAATATACATTCAATCATTTGGAAACAATGGCTAGATGGAATACAAAGTAATGATTCCAACCTTAAGAAAAATTTTGGACTTCAATGACTCTACATTATTGTGGGTGAAATTGTGCCATCAAACCCTTGATTCCATGATCTCCAGAAAACTTTAGTGCTAAATTGTGAAGAGTTTAGTAGTCATTGCAAATAATCCAAAAACTCTGGGCAAATTTGGGGCTGCATTACAAATAATCCAAGAACTTGGGCGAATTTGGGGTTTGACTGTAAAGAATCTAAGGACCCTAGGAAAATCTAGGGGTTGAATACTAATGACTAAGGGTGAAATATTCAATTTCACTATTTTTGTTTTATTTTTTAGTGAGCTAACAAAGGAATATAGAAAATATGTTATATATTTTTTGAGATAATCACTAAAAAACATTGTACTGATAAAATTCCTAATCAACATTTTAATGTTGAATATTTAACCCACAAGCATAATTTAGCCCTTAAATTTTTCATTGCCTACCATTTACTCTATACTTACCCCCTTTATATCACCTTCGCATATACATTTTCCACATATATACCCCCATTTGTATCATTATAACATTAAAGCCTACAAATTCAACTCATATAAGGTGATTTTTAAAGAAGGTAGACAATATATCCAACCCATCAATTTTAACCACATAACCCATAGGAAATTCCTTCATTCACATGGAGAAATCCTTGGTTGATACAATAATTATATTGTAGCTTAGTCCTATATCAATAGATACATGGACATTAAAATCTTGTATGTGTAGGATGCAAGGACAACTTTCCCTTTTTGATTGTGAGATAAGTTTCTTCATATTCCTACTCCAGTGTAAGAAAGATCGAGACCTGTCTTCTACTCTGGACCATACTTCACAAGATAATGAAACCTGTATCTAAATCAGTGGATAGGTTACAATCACTTGATATCATAATCTTTTATGCATAAGATGCAAAGACAAATTTATGTTTTTTCTGTGTGAGAGGGTTATTTGAATCCTATTCTAGGATAAGGAAGATTGGGACCCATCTTTTGTTCTAGACCATACTTCATGAGCTCATGGACCTTATACCTTTATCAGGTGCTTGATTTTAAGCTAATGGAGGTAATTGATTCAATGACAATGTGGATATTCCTTCCTCATATGCAACCTTGTGGGTTAGAGAAATTGTTCAATCTATAAGGAATTACTTGGGGAATTCATTGAAGCACCATAACCTAAGGGTGTCCAATACTATTTTTCCCTCAACTTTATGGAAGTTTCCTTGGGAATGGATTCTACAAGGCCATCCTACTGTGGACGAATGGATGGAATTTTCACCAAGATCTTTACTACAAAAAAATGTATTTTAAATGCAACTTGTGTTAATCCCTAAATAGTGGCAAATTAACCCTTAATTGGGGCATATAAAATTAGTATTGTTATTTTATTTATGTTCACTTGGGTCCATTAGTTGTAATTGTACCTCCTAGTCTCCTATATATACCAAGGAGAAATTTTCATTTGGATCAAACCTATGGAATTTCATAGAAGACGTATTAGAGAACTACAGAACAAAATTTCAGACTCAGATGGGCCAAAATTTTGGGGATATAGCAAAAGAAAGATCGTCTAGCAGAACCACCTCCAAATCAAGGTTTAAAAGGTGCATTTTTTTTTTTTGAATTTTGCATACCTTTTGACTATAAGATTCAATTAGGGTGATTCAAAAGGTATAATAAAGTGGGATAAAAGGAGTATCATATACATTTGAGAGAATCTTATGGATTTTTAGGTACAAACGTATTCCAACATCTATAAAAGTAGGATTTGTCATTACTTGTCAGCACTACAACCCAGGGACTGTGTGTTTCTTCCACGTACCTAGTGTTGATTAAGGTTGGTTGTCATTGATGTCAAACCTTGAA
Organism: Picea engelmannii; assembly: GCA_009831015.1. Classification (NCBI taxonomy): domain Eukaryota; kingdom Viridiplantae; phylum Streptophyta; class Pinopsida; order Pinales; family Pinaceae; genus Picea; species Picea engelmannii. The sequence continues at coordinate 181,209 of ML784660.1, read as the reverse complement.
AAAAGCCCTGCAACACAAAGGTTTGGGTAATGGACCCAAGATTGGTTGATGTAAAGATGACTAGTTATTGTCTTGTCATGGTTGATAAGAAGTAAATATGGATGAACTCCAAAGTGGTCCCCCTATGGTGAAAGCCCTCACGGGAAGACGCTTTGCGGAGTAAGAAAACCCATGCTTAATTGTGGAATAATGAGATGAAGGATAGTGAATTTGTCAGGGAAACTATCCTAGATGGATAGTTCTTGTCATGCCATTTCTGGTGGTATGTGGAACGTCACATAACTCCTCATGGTTAGAGAGTTATGACCATGAGAAGTTGGAGACCCCAGGTTTGGGTAACGGACCCAAGTTTGTTTGATGGGTAATGGTATGAGTTATGATATGTTTTCAGATAATACTATTATATATGGATAGTACATGTCATGCCATTTCTGGTGGTATGTGGAACGTCACATAACTCCTCACGGTTTGAGAGTTATGGCCTTACGAAATTGGAGGACCCTCATATGTCATCTAGAAGCCCCAAAAGGTCAAAGTAGTCAAAGTGGTTTAATAGATTTTAAAAGGTAAATAATAAAGTGAAGTAATAAGTGTATTGTAATTCAAAGTGAATATAAAATAAATTATTTCAATAATAAATTTAATAGAGAAATTAGAAGTGGGTTGACCCTAAAATAATAAAAGTGGGGCCAAGTGACCTAGAAGATGTTTTTAAGGAAGCTACTTGGAGAGTATAAATAAGAGGTTAGGCTCTCTCATTTTAAACACACTTGAGCATATTGAATATCTATAGGTGTCTGAGGTAACCAAGGATATCTAAACCAAAATTCTGAGTGAAGGTGAAGAAAAGAAGGTCGAAATGCAAGGAATGATAAATTCTTTTAATGGTGCTTTCTAAGTTTCAGATCGATTCAACAAATATTTTGTGCGGGGCATGCTCTACAAGGTCGCTCTCTAGAATAAGCCAGAATTCAGCAAGGTATGCCATTTTTTCTATAACTCATTTTCTGAGAGGTTCCAAGTAGTGACACTTGGAGGAATTGCATAAAACACATTGAAGAACATTGTGTATCAGTTTCAAATCTTTATACATTACAGGTTCAAAGTTATGATTACTTCAAGTTAGGGTTGTTGACTAATCCAAAACTAGGCATGTGAGACTAAAGAAAAGTTTGATGAAAATTCTAGTCTCTTGTTATTAAAGTTAAGGAAGTTTTGTAGGAATGTGATCATATACACCAGGTCTATTACAAAGCTACAAATCAGATTTGGATGATGAAATGGATGAGGGCTTTTGGTTGAGATACATGTTGAGTACATGGTTGAGACAAGTAGTTGATGAGTTGGCACATACATGAGGTGTATAGTTGATGAGATTGGTACATATTGATGAGTCATAGTTGATGAGTAGTTGACACATGATTGGTACATACTTGATACATGGTTTGATGCACTTGTTTATGGTACAAGTTGATTACAGGTTGTTTGGTACAGGTTGGTGCATGGTTGATGCACTTGTTTATGGTACAGGTTGATTACAGGTTGTTTAGTACAGGTTGGTGCATGGTTGATGCACTTGTTTATGGTACAGGTTGATTACAAGTTGAGGTATAGGTTGATGCATGGTTCAGATTTATTGGTACAGGTTTACAGTGGTATATCTCACAGTGATAGTGTGACAGTGGTTCCATCATTCTACGTCTACTTCAGGGTGGCAAGACGGGGCAAGGACAGGTGGTTGTAACCACCTTCCGGTTGTACTCGGAGAACATAGGGGGTTGTAACCTCCTTCTGGTTGTAGCCAGAGAATTGGGGAGTTGAAGTTTCCCTCAAGTTGTAGCCTGAGAAACTAGGGGGTTGGAGCCTCCTTCCAGTTGAAGATGAAAAACAAAGGAAGTTGGTGCTTCCAATGAAAGTAATTCTTCAAGACATATAAGAAAAAACATTCTGTGATTTTCTCTCGATTTGGGTTTCCACGTAAAACACTGGTGTACTATGTATATGTATGATTGTTCATTTGTTCATTTCTTATTTACTCTGCAGTTATTGGATGATAATGCTACATTGATATAACACTTGGATTATATGGTTAAAAATGATTAAGATTATTTATTACTGATTCACCCCCCCTCTCGGTAATCCAACACTTAGAGTATATAGGAAGGCCCCTTTCGAATGGTTGTGCATTAGACAACACCACTACGGATCTGAGCTCCCATGTACCTTGCTTATATCGAGAGACCCCCTAGAATCTCGAGACTTACCGAGTAAACATTTTGGTCATCTTGTTGCTATAGTACACCAAGAACAACACTTAGGGAGATCACTCTCTAGTACATGGGTAGTCAGATAGTATGACTAAGGGCATGGTCAAGCCTCCTTAGTTAGTGCCCTAAGATATTGGGTCGATACTATTGTTGGACCCCGCACGTATATCAGAGAGATATAGCACCGGACACTCCCTTTTCTGTGAGGACCTATGCCTAAGCCAATTAGGAATTCCTACATTGCAATGATACTTGGCCAACATGCCACCAAAAAAGGAAACTTTTACACCAAATAAACCTTCAGACAATTCTACTTAGACTCTTGATGAAGGTGAAGAAATGCACAGGGACAAATGATTTAAAAAAAGAATGTAGTAACAAAATATAAACTACAAAGGATGATGGATTCAATTGAAGCTAAGTTGGAAGAAATAATGGATATTAAGATGGATGGTTTAAAAAGGCAGATCATGGAAGGATTGAAAAATTTCCTAATTGAGAAGCCACCTGAAAGTGAAAACGTATCCCATGAAATTCATGATGAGGACACAAGGAAGATGAACCAATACTGGAGAAACTTCAACTTTGGGTTGAAGACCAACCAATTTTCTAAGAGTGATATGAGGAAGTTTGATGTCAAGGATCCAATCACATGGATACCCCAGATGGAGCATTTATTTGATCTATATGATGTGCCACACACACAAAAGGTATGAATTGTGTATTTATATTTAGAACCCAATCGATTTGTGTGGTATCGATGGCTTTCTTCGCGCAAACTAGTTGTCACTTGGATAATTTTCATGGAAGAAATGATAGCACACTATGAGGATACAAGGAGCAATACCTTGTTCAACCAATTGATAAATCTCAAACAAAAGGGTTCAGTTGCAGAGCACAGTAAGAACTTCCAAAGATTGAATATAAAGGTAACATATATTCTAGATGAGAACTTGAATGATGTATTCATAGGAACTTTAAAGGATAACATTCAACATGAGGTTCTCCTTTGGGAACCCAAATCATTGAGGAATGCATTCTGTTGGCGACAGAAGTCACTCCTGGATTGCTAACAGGAGCAGAGCCCAACGCCCATCAGTTTTATGTCACGTTTGTTCATAGATGGGTGATTGAATGGCGGGAAACTCAAAACAATAGCGTTCCAACTCTGAAACTAGGCCAGGTATGCATGAGCAAGTGAGGTCTTGCGTAAACTTCAGACAGTGAGCTGTAGTAAAGGGTGAACAGGCGGAAGACTTGTACAAGAGAAAAGCGGAGGTCTTTTATAAACAGTAGATTTCTAACAGACTGAGGAAGAAGACGTCCAAATGCAATATCATCTTACATTCAAACGCAAAGCCAGAGAATGCAGCAATGCAACAATAAATCTTTTATCATAACATAACCACAATAACTCGCACGACTCAGTCAATCACGAACTCTCTTAGCATGAGACGAAAATTAGATGGAGTAAGAAGAATTGTCTGTCATAAAACAAGAAATATCATATATAGATGCATAAGCTAAAAGCTAGAATCGTTGTTAAAACATTACAGTAGGGAGCTCTGCTCAACCATCGATCATTTACAAAATGGCAAAAATGCCTACATATAGCCAAAACAAAACAACAACAGCGGAAACGAGAAGCTGCATTAAAAACTTTGCGTCTGCATGTCTTCTGACAGTCTGCGCATGCAGACTCTGGATGATCGTGCACTTATGACAGACGCAATGGGACTCCTGACTGTCCTGCAGTGGTTTGACAGACACAATCTCTGTCAGGAAGGACTATCAGTCCGCTTGTACACTTGGTCCTTTCCTGGCCTTCTATTTATGGAAGAAGACGATGTTCAACCACCTTCACGGCGATAATAACTGCTTCCTTGGGATTGGGAATGGCCTCGGTCAACTCTGCCCTCTGGGACGTGGAAGACCCCTCGCACTGCCACCTGGAACAGTTGGATAGTCTGATGGATAAGGCGTGGAGGAACCGGCACGCTTGGTGTGGAAGGGGTAAGGGAGGTGATGGCGTCAACACTGTGAGGGTGAGATGAGAGGTGATGAGGTGGTAGAAGATAAGAGGGTCCAAGGATGGGTACGGTAGCGAAAGACTGTCATGGAAGGGAGCGGGACACATGGCAGGGGACGAGGAGGCTCGGAAGGTGAGTGGATGATGAGAAAGGGCTAAAGGGAGCGAGCCTCATTGCACGGTCAGGAGGAGAACAGATGGCAAGGAGATGACATGAAAGGAAAGGGGCCCACGTTGGTTAAACGCAGAAAGACAGAAGGCTCCACAATACAATGTGCGTCGTTGATCCGGGCGCTCTAATCACAGCCGTCAGAGAGATGCGTCCCCGATTCTGGACCCCCCCCCTCTGCTTAAAGGTAGAAAGGCGGGGGGGGTCCGGAATCACCTTGTGAGTCGTTGATTTGGGCGCTCTAATCGCAGTCGTTGAAGAGGTGCACCCCCGATTCCGGACCCCCCCCCCCCTCCGCTTAAAGGTAGAAAGGCGGGGGGGGTCCAGAATCACCTTGCGCGTCGTTGATCTGGGCGCTCTAATCCCTATCGTCCAGATCTGATTTCTATTTAAACACAGACGCATTTTCATCCCGAACTTAGGACAAGTGGGTATTTAACCCATTCCTTTGCATTTTACCCCCCTTTAAGTCCAATGCGCCCAAGTTTCATCGATGGATGGACGGTTGAGAGGACCTCGGTGCTTCCAACGTGAAAATCCTGAATGGCCCCACTCGTGGCTCAACTATTGCGCCGCGTGTCCTCCATTACCAGGCTCGCTTGACGTGACCAGGTGCTAGGACCATAGGCTTAGCTTCAAAGGTGCTTATCGGCATTTTAGGGTTCGGGGTTTCGAGATGTGAGATGACGAGGGACTTTTACCCTTCGAATTCCCGAATGTTGATATGCCGACGTGACTAGATCTTGCGCCACACGTCACTGGATCGGACAACCTAGATTTAGTCTTGAAATATAGGTGCTTTCTTTGAAACTATATATCGGTTAACTTGGTAGCCCCGATATCCCGATGATCGTTGATCTTCTCTTATGGATGAATCCGGGCCGTTGACAACGTAATTTCACCCGCTCATTTGATGGGAAGCCGTAAAACGAGATTTTTCCACGCTGCGCTCGGGCGCTTCTCGTGTAACTCGCAGACCCGAATGCTCTCGAGCCCAAGACAAGAATTATTGCTAACATTAGGCTCCATGGGGGATAGAGTCGTCCTTGTGATGCTATAAGAACTCATTCCGCAACTTCAGTGCCTTGCTGTTGGGCTATGGAGTGATGCTCAAAACATCCCGCTGCTGAAAATACAAGCCGAAAAATAAAAGCAACAAAATAAAGATACATGCTCAAAGGAGCTTATTTATATACAATCCTAAACTAATAAAACACCTTAGATGGGGCTAGGTGAAAGCAGATTTCCACCATAGCTATTCAAGAAACTTCATGGATAAAAGCTCCTTCCCTCTGTCAATGATCATCAGCAAATGGTGTAACCGTGACAGCAGAATGGTTACACTCTTCAACTCCTCCTTACAAGCTTGAGTTGAGATGAAATAGGGCGGCTCCAAGGCATAGGGGAAATGCCACTCCATGTACTTGCTGACAGGGTCATAGAATGAGTGGCCAATCCTAGAAAACTGGCGACAAACAGTCGCCTGTGCTACACAGTTGTCCACCTGTGGTTGAATATCTCTGATAAGCACAGGTGGGAGGACAACTGGCGCAGGCTTACTGATCTCAGGTGGTGGCTGTTCGTTGATTGGCTCCAGATAGAACATGAAATGCGCGCTCAGTTGTTCCTCTGGTTCCTCCTCTTTTTCGTGCATTCCCCCATCTTATAAAAAGGGAACGGTCTCCTAATCCTTCCTTTCAATCCCAAATGTAAATACATCATGGGAAATCTCGTGAAGGAAGAAAAAACAATCCTCTTCCACAATGGCTTCTTCGGTTAATTTTAAGACAGCAGGCTCATCGGGGGCAGATGCCAATGCATCCAAGAAATCTTCAATAATCTCTTCAAAAGAGTTTCTTAGAGCGTATGCCATGAAGACTGGAAAATCCTCTTCGTTGCCTTCAGAGTGCACAAGTGGGCGGAGGACAGATGCAGGCCGGCCAATGCCAAACGACACCTGCCCACAAACAGGCTCTGGATAGGAGATGAGTTGTCTACCTTCCTCTTTATGCTGCTCTATGCTTCCTACAAGCCTAGTAGAGCTGATTTCCACCCATGGCCTTTCCTTAATTAATAAAGAAACATGCTCTATAATGTGGTCTTGGAAATCTTTTGTAGAACAATACTCACCTGTGAGTATTGGTGGACTAATGTTATTAGAACATTTCAAAAAATCTGAAATGTAGGACTCCATGCATATGGCCACGGGATCGTGGGAATTATGACAGAATCTTGGTCGCTTCAGAAGACCAGGATGTTCTTCTGCAAAAAACTTTCTACTCACAAAAGAATGTCCCTCTCCATCCTCGAAAAGCCACTCTGGATCTTCTGCAGCTGCAAATTTTACCCCAGAAAGATGATATTCAAATAAAGGAGCAGCAGGCTCTAGGTCATAATGACCACTTCTAGGTTCTTGTTCCAGATCTGATCCATAATCGCTATATCTTTGCTCAGCTTTTGAAACAGACTGACAATCTTCTTCCTCCTGTATATGCAAATCTGTCTGCTTATGAGTCCACCTGCTAGCCCTGATGTTTTCTTCAACCTTTATAGCATCCTCAAACAGATGTATCAATGACGAGGATTTCCTCTCTCTTAGGAGGAAGACTAGCTCTAGATGTTGATCCATGATATAGTACACCATAGCAGCAATCTCTATGGGTCTGATATCAACAGGCAGGCTATGATAAGCACTAAAAAATATTCTGTTGAAAATAACCAAGGCTTCATCTTCCCCTCTCCTCAAGGCATTAAACTCGGACCAATATTGATCAAGGGACTTGTTCTCACCCCAACCTTTTAAAAAAGCATGGTATAGTTCGGTCCAGGAACCAATAGAACCGGTCTCCAGACATCTAAACCATGTTGTAGCATCTCCCGACAGGGAACGTGAGAACATCCTCATGACAACATCCTGGTGAATGATCTCAAACTAATCAATAAGGGTCTCAAAGGCCTCCATATGATTCTCAGTTGTAACATGACCTTCCCCAGAAAATCGAGGAAGATACTCAAAGAAATCATGAGGATAAGGGTTAAGGTGATATGGCAGCTGCAGAGGTTTAAACAACCTATTTCTGATTTTGACTTGAAAGGCAGTGGGTTGATCATGGGATTCAACAAGAGGCTGGGAGGGCTCAGTAGGAAAAACAGGGGGTAACAAGGCTTGAGAAGACTGTGAATTATCCTCAACCTCCTCAGGACTACAAGGGCATTCGACTCGAAGAGGAGGTGTGATACAGATCTCATCTTTAAGGATAGGCAGAGGTGAAGGCACAAGATCAGTATTTACAACACAAGAAGAGGGTATGCTTTCTAATTCCAAGGCTAAGTGGATAAGGGGAGGCTCAAGGACATCTGAATGTACAAAGCAGAGGAAACAATTCTCTATAAATGAAGGGAAAGAGAAGAATGAGCTGATAAAGAAATACAGAACTTCATGCAGTAAGCTCATAAACTGATACCTAGTCTTTCCCTTCGACATGGACTTCCATCTATCAACATAATCCCCTCCGGTGGAGTCTTTAAATGTGGATTCGCCAGGTGAATGCTATTTATAACGAGTGTGTCCAGTCTTCGTTCACCATCAAAGACTGGAACTGAGCTTTGTGTCTCCTAAGTGCTACGAGGTGTAGCCAGAGGCACTGCAACAAAGGAATTACCAAGTGTAATGACCTCAGAGGAGTCGCCAGGTGCAAGTGCAATCTTCAAAGATTCTGATATCTGATGCACCCTCAGAATCAGAATCTCGTTGTCGTTCTACCCAGGGAAAATCTTCAATTTCGTCCCCGACAACGGCGCCAGAAATGTTGGCGACGGAAGTCACTCCTGGATTTCTAACAGGAGCAAAGCCCAACGCCCATCAGTTTTATGTCACGGTTGTTCATAGATGGGTGATCGAATGGTGGGAAACTAAAAACAATAGCGTTCCAACTCTGAAACTAGGCCAGGTATGCATGAGCAAGTGAGGTTTTGCGTAAACTTCAGACAGTGAGCTGTAGTAAAGGGTGAACATGCGGAAGACTTGTATAAGAGAAAAGCGGAGGTCTATTATAAACAACAGGTTTCTAACAGACTAAGGAAGAAGACGTCCAAATGCGATATCATCTTACATTCAAACGCAAAGCCATAGAATGCAACAATGCAACAATAAATATTTTATCATAACATAACCGCAATAACTCGTGCGACTCAGTCAATCACGAACTCTCTTAGGATGAGACGAAAATTAGATGGAGTAAGAAGAACTGTCTGTCATAAAACAAGAAATCCCATATACAGATGCATAAGCTGAAAGCTAGAATAGCTGTTAAAACATTACACTAGGGAGCTCTGCTCAACCATCGATCCTTTACAAAATGGAAAAAATGCCTACATATAGCCAAAACAAAACAACAACAGCGGAAACGAGAAGTTGCATTAAAAACTTTGCGTCTGCATGTCTTCTGACAGTCTGCGCATGCAGACTCTGGATGATCATGCACTTATGACAGATGCAATGGGACTCCTGACTGTCCTACAGTGGTTTGACAGACACAATCTCTGTCAGGGAGGACTATCAGTTCGCTTGTACGCTTGGTCCTTTCCTGGCCTTCTATTTATGGAAGAAGACGACGTTCAACCACCTTCACGGCGATAATAACTGCTTCCTTGGGAGTGAGAATGGCCTCGGTCAACTCTGCCCTCTGGGACATGGAAGACCCCTCGCGCTGCCACCTAGAATAGTTGGATAGTCTGATGGATAAGGCGTGGAGGAACCGGCATGCTTGGCATGGAAGGGGAAAGGGCGGTGATGGCGTCAACACTGTGAGGGTGAGATGAGAGGTGATGAGGTGGTAGAAGATAAGAGGGTCTAAGGATGGGTGCGGTAGTGAAAGGCTGTCATGGAAGGGAGCGGGACACATGGCAGGGGACGAGGAGGCTCGGAAGGTGAGTGGATGATGAGAAAGGGCTAAAGGGAGCGAGCCTCGTCGCACGGCCAGGAGGAGAACAGATGGCAAGGAGATGACATGACAGGAAAGGGGCCCACGTTGGTTAAACGCAGAAAGACAGAAGGCTCCGGAATACAATGTGCGTCGTTGATCCGGGCGCTCTAATCACAGTCGTCGGAGAGATGTGTCCTCGATTCCGGACCCCCCCCCCCTCCGTTTAAAGGTAGAAAGGCGGGGGGGTCCGGAATCACCTTGCGCGTCATTGATCCGGGCGCTCTAATCACATCCGTTGAAGAGGTGTGCCTTCGATTTCGGATCCCCCCCCTCCGCTGAAAGGTAGAAAGGCGAGGGGGGGTCCGAAATCACCTTGCGCGTCGTTGATCTAGGCACTCTAATCCCTGCCGTCCAGATCTGATTTCTATTTAAACATAGACGCATTTTCATCCCCAACTTAGGACAAGTGGGTCTTTAACCCATTCCTTTGCATTTTACCCCCCTTTAAGTCCAATGCGCTCAAGTTTCATCGATGGATGGACGGCTGACAGGACCTCGGTGCTTCCAACGTGAAAATCTCGAATGGCCCCACTCATGGCTTAGCTATTGCGCCGTGTGTCCTCCATTACTAGACTCGCTTGATGTGACAAGGTGCTAGGACCATAGGCTTAGCTTCAAAGGCGCTTATCGGCGTTTCGGGGTTCAGGGTTTCGAGATGTGAGATGACGAGGGACTTTTACCCTTAGAATTCCCGAATGTCGATATGCCGACATGACTAGATCTTGCGCCACGCGTCACTGGATCAGATGACCCAGATTTAGTCTTGAAATATAGGTGCTTTCTTTGAAACTATATATCGGTTAACTTGGTAGCCCCGATATCCCGATGACCGTTGATCTGCTCTTATGGATGAATCTGGGCCGTTGACAACGTAATTTCACCCGCTCATTTGATGGGAAGCCGTAAAACGAGATTTTTCCATGCTGCGTTCAAGCGCTTCTCGTGTAACTCGCAGACCCGAATGCTCTCGAGCCCAAGACAAGAATTATTGCTAACACATTCATGGTGGCAAGAAAAGTTGAAAGTAGAAATATGAATATGGATACTAGAAGGACCACTCCTAACATCTATCGAGAGAATAATGTTCGTTCTTCTAAAACACCTCAACCTACAAGGTTGACACCTCAACAATTGGAGGAAAGAAAAACAAAAAAAATATGCTTTAATTGTGACAGCAAATATAGTAAGGGACATAAGTGTGGTGAGAATAAATTATTCTACGTAGATTGTGAAGAGGAAGAAGAACAAGAACAAGAACCATATCAAGATGAAAACGTAGAAGATATTTCTTCTGAAGAGTTGACTCCCACCATATCATGTAATGCATTGGTCGGAATTAGCACTCCTCAAACCTGAAGATCGAAGGATATATCAAAAAAAAAAAAAGGTAACAATCCTAATTGATTATGGTAGTATTCATAATTTCATTCACTATAAATTATCCAAATCTCTCAATTTCTTTACATATCCAGCGCCAGAGTTTCAAGTAATGATTGCAAATGGAAAAACTATCAATTTCTCAGGAAACTTCCATAAGATCAATATTACTATGGGGGAATATGTAATGAATAGTCCAATTATTGTTATACCCATGGGTGGTGTGGACGTCGTACAAGGAGTCCAATGGTTGCAATCATTGGGAACCATGGATTTTAATTTTCAAGAACTTTTCATGAAATTTTCATTGGAAGGAAAGAAAATTGAGTTAAGGGGTATCACAGGGAAACCCAGTAAGGTGATAAGCTCTAATGGCATGAAAAAATGATTGAAAAATGGGTATCATGGTGTAATTGTACGACTATGCTCACTATGTGTTCAAACATCCAAGTCATTTATTCCCCTAGATCTGTAAGGGATCATTGATAAGAATTCCAAAGTATTTGAAGATATTCCCAAAGGTCTTCCACCCACTCGCAATCATGATTATACTATTCACCTAATTCCTGGGAGTGTTCCTCCTAACATTAAGCCTTACAGATACTCTTATGCCCAAAAGAGTGAAATTGAGCGTATGGTTGAAGAAATGTTATAGACTGACATTATTAGACCTAGCCAAATTTATTACTCTACACCGGTGGTAATGGTACTCAAGAAAGAGGGTTCATGGTGTATGTGTACAGGTTATAGAAAGCTCAAAAATATCACTATTAAAAATAAATTTATCATTCCCATCATTGATGAATTGTTAGATGAACTCCATGGAACAATCTACTTCACAAAGTTGGATCATCGTTCAGGGTATCATCATATTAGAATGAAGGAAGCAGATATCCCAAAAAAAACATTATGAACTCATGAAGGCCATTATGACTTTTTGGTCATGCCTTATGGCCTTACAAATGCACCTTCCACATTCCAAGGGTTGATGAATTCCATTTTCAATCCCTTCCTTCAAAAATTTGTGTTAGTATTTTTTGATGATATACTAATCTATAACAAGTCTTGGGAGGATCATGTTTGACATGTTCACAGGGTGCTACAACTACTAAAGGAGCAACAACTATATGGAAAACCATCCAAATGCTTCTTTGGGGTGAAGGGGGTGGAGTATTTGGGTCATATTGTATCTCATGAAGGTGTCAAGGTAGACCTCAACAATATTAAGGCCATGATGGAATGACCGATTCCCAATACATTGAAGCATCTTAGAGGATTTTTGGGTTTGACAGGTTATTATCGCAAGTTTGTTCGAAAATATGGAAGAATAGAAACACCTTTAACAACATTAACTAAGAAGGATTCATTTTCATGGACTCCAGAGAAAACTCAATCTTTTGAACAACTTAAAGAGGTGATGTGAAAAACTCTTGTCTTGACCACACCAGACATCACAAAAACCTTTATTATGGAATGCGATGGTTTAGGAAATGTCATTAGTGTTGTTATAATGTAAGAAGGAAGGCCCCTTGCTTTTGAAATTCATCCACTCAAGGGAAAGAACTAACACAAACCCATTTATGAGAAGGAAATAATGGCAATACTACATGCATTGAAGCAATGGCGCCCTTACCTAATAGGTAGGCACTTCAAGGTCAAAAAAGATCATGATAGTCTTAAATACTTATTGGAACAAAGACTATCTATAGAAGAACAACAAAAATGGGTGACCAAGATGTTGGGTTATGATTTTGAAATCATCTACAAAAAATGGAAGAAAAATGTTGTGGTAGATGCACTCTCAAGAAAGGATGAATATGTTGAGGCCTTTCTCTGTGCTATATCGATCATCCAACTTGATTGGATAATAGAAAAAAGGTATGAATGAAAGAATGACGAAAATGTGTGAATTCTCATTCAAAGGTTACAACAGGATTCTAGTGCATCAGATACATTTACATGGAAAAATAATTCATTATGGTACAAATGTCGCTTATATTTATGTAAGAACTCTCAACTCAAACAAAAGGTACTCTTGGAATTGCACACCTCTCCGGTAGGAGGGCACTCAATATATTTTGAAAACATACCACATGGTCAAGAAGGAATGTTTTTGGGATGGCCTTAAAACTGATGTTCAAAGTTTTGCGGCAGAATGTTTTGTTTTCCAACAAAATAAGGTGGAAACAATTAAGACCCCAGTCTTTTACAACCATTAACGATCCCAAGTTAGCATTGGGAGGAGGTTTCCATGGATTTCATCACAAGGTTACCGAAGTCTGAAGGAAAGAGTGTCATCATGGTGATTGTTGATAAACTGACCAAGTATGCACACTTTTGTGCACTCTCTCAACCTTTCAAAGCTAGTACAGTTTCCACCGCATTCATGGATACAGTTCAAAAGCTACATGGAAGCCCAAAGATTATCGTAATTGACAGAGATCCCATCTTCACTGGACATTTTTGGACATAATTATTTTTTTGCCTAGGCACTCAATTGGCTCATATCTCATCTTATCATCCTCAATATGATGGACAAACCGAGATAATGAATGGATGTCTGAAAGGCTAGCTTTGTTTCTTTGTCTCTGATAAACAAACACAATGGTTCAAGTAGTTACCCTTGGCATAATGGTGGTATAAAACTTCTTTTTATACTGCAACAAAAATGACACTATTTATGGCGCTCTATCGATATCACCCACCATCCATCACTTCTTCTCTAAAATAAAAATGTAAGGTTTGAGTAGTGGAAGATCACATCGAGCATCAACAAAAATTTCTCCAACTCTTAAAGGACAACATGACCATAGCACAGAATCACATGAAACAACAAGAAGATTAACATTGTAGTGAAAGAAGTTTTGAAGTAGGGAATTGGGTATTTTTAAGACTACAACCATACAAACAGATGTTCATCAAGCAAGCTAAGAAGGATAATAAATTATCACCAAAGTACTATGGACATTCTAAGGTGTTGTAAAATATTGGTACTATGACATACAAATTGGAGTTGTATGCATCTTCGCAAGTACACCCAGTTTTCCATGTTTCATACTTAAAAAATGTTATAGGTGACAAGATCTCAGTTAAAACTATATTTTCAAAACTTGACGAGGAAGGAAAAATCATATTGGAGCCTAAAGCTATCACTGACACAAGAATTCGCCAGCTGAGGAATAGATCCATTTCAGAATATCTCATTAAGTGGAAGAAACTATCTGCTGAAGATTCCACTTGGGAAGATGAGTCTTTTATACAGAAGAATCCAGAATTACTCAAGTGTTACAGAAAAAACTTATTTGAAGGGGAGTGGCATGTTAAGACCTAAATATTGGCACATTACCCCTTAATTGGGGCATATTACATTAGTATTGTTATTTTATTTATGTCGGTTTGGGTCCATTAATTGTAATTATAACTCATACTCTCATATACATACAAAGGAGACATTTTCATTTGGAACATCTTGTATTTGTAAATTTATGTGGTGTATAAAGAGGTTACCCCATCGAAGAGGCTTATTATCTAAAATTTTCTCTTTGTCAAGGTGTTGAGTACTTATTCTAAGGTTTTTTATGCTATTTTGATATTTGGTTTTTAACAGCTACAACTACTAAAAGAGCAACAACTATATGCCAAACCATCCAAATGTTTCTTTGGGGTGAAGGAGGTAGAGTATTTGGGTCATATTGTATCTCATGAAGGTGTCAAGGTAGACCCTAAAAAGATTAAGGCCATGATGGGTTGGCCGATACCCGAAACATTTAAGAATCTTAGGGGATTTTTGGGTTTGACGGGTTACTACCACAAGTTTTTTTGGAACTCTGGAAGAATAGCAGCACCTTTAACGACATTAACTAAGAAGGATGCATTTTCATGGACTCCAGAGGAAACTCAAGCTTTTGAACAACTTAAAGAGGCAATGTGCAAATCTCATGTCTTGACCACACCAAACTTCACAAAACCCTTTATTGTGGAATGTGATGCCTCAATAAATGGCATTGGTATTGTTCTAATGTAAGAAGGAAGGGCCCTTTCTTTTGAAAGTTGGCCACTCAAGAAAAAGGACTTACACAAACCCATTTATGAGAAGGAAATGATGGCAATACTACATGCATTGAAACAATGGCACCCTTACCTAATAGGTAGGAACTTCAAGGTCAAAGCAAATCATGATAGTCTTAAATACTTCTTGGAACCAAGACTATGTTCAGAAGAACAACAAAAATGGGTGACCAAGATGTTGGGTTAGTATTTTGAAATCATCTACAAAAAAGGGAAGCAAAATGTTGTGGCAGATGCACTCTCAAGAAAGGATAGAGATGTTGAGGCCTTTCTTTGTGCAAAAAGCAGATCAACATCGTAGTGAAAGAAGTTTTGAAGTAAGAGATTGTGTATTTTTAATACTACAACCATACAAACAGATGTCCCTCAAGAAATCTAAGAAGGATAATAAATTATCACCAAAGTACTATGACCCTTATAAGGTGTTGCAAAATATTGGTACTATGGCATTCAAATAGGGTTTGTATGCATCTTTGCAAGTACACCCAGTTTTCCATGTTGCATTCTTAAACAAGATCCCAGTTCAAACTATATTGCCAGAACTTGATGAGGAAAGAAAAATTATATTGGAGCCTGAAACTATCACTGACACAAGAATTCACTAGCCAAGGAATAGATCCATTTCAGAGTATCTCATTAAGTGAAAGAAACTACCTGCTGAAGATTCCACTTGGGAAGATGAGTTTTTTTATACAAAAGCATCCAAAATTACTCAAGAGTTGTAGACAACACTTGACTGAAGGGGAGGGGCATGTTAAGCCCTAAATAGTGGCACATTACCCCTTAATTGAGGCATATTACATTAGTATTGTTATTTTATTTATGTCAGATTGGTTCCATTAATTGTAATTGTACCTCCTAGTCTCCTATATATACCAAGGAGGCCTTTTCATTTGGAATCATCTTCTATTTGCAAATTTATGTGGTGCATAAAGAGGTTTCCCCCTCAAAAAGGTTTATTATTTGAAATTCTCTCTTTGTCAAGGGGTTGAATAATTATTCTGAGGTTTTTATGTTATTTTGATATTTGGTTCTTAACAACTTGTGTTGTGCATATAACCACTTCACAAAAAAATACCCACAAACATCTTATTCATCTTCTTTGAACTATGTTTTCATCAAACTACTCCAAGTAGAGCTCATCTACAACTCCACAAAGAAAAATCCCAAAGTGAAGAAAGAATTTCATTTAAAACTGTGAATAGTAAGAAAAAAATGAACACAATGCAAGAATCTAAAAAATACCACGACCAACACATTTGGCATATACTGCTTCTAAATTTTAGGTGACCTCGAGGCTTTTGAAAATTCCAACGAGGGGAGAATTATCTAGAAAAATGAGACTTCATCCCCTCAAAGACACGAAATTGAAGGAAAGGCCCAATAGTTCCTAAATAAATGGAATCTCGTCAATCTCTACCAAAATAATCTGAGCAACAAATCATATCCAAGTTGAGTGATAAATTTCTATGTGATGGAGAGAGAAGAATGGAAAGGAAACGACAAAGGGCTAGTCCTCAAAGTCGTGATGGAATCCCCCCACCTTTCCTCCTTTCACATGTTACAGGAAATCAAATAAAAAGCATAGAGAAACTAAGGCAACAAGGGACATTTTACCCTTATTGTTCAAATCCCACTCTTCAACTACAAGTGCCTCAAATACTCTCCTAGATAAAGAAAAAAAATTGTAAGTAAACCTCCAATCTAACATGTATTTTTTTTTTCATCATGGTCTATGTAAGCAATTTGTTGAAACCTACCCAGGTACTTTAGGGCTTCGGATAACTATAATAAACAAAAGAAACTCCTTGTTTGGTTTCTCCCCACCCCATTTTGTGGAGGGAAGTTGTCTTTATAGATAAAGACTCCCTTAAGTCCGTACTTTATTTATGTTTGAGTAAAGAGACAACATTTTAGTATTAATCTATAATGGTTTTTGTTTAAACAAAAAAATCTTATCAACCCTAAACGGTTATATTTTGGTGGTAAAGAATGTAGTCCTTGTTCATAATCATTTACCATACTTTGGTGAGATAACTAATGTAGTCATACTCCCACACATTATCATATTGGGTTGTGAGATCTTTGACAAAATCAATCAATTAATCAACCAACAAACATGCAAGTCCCCTTTGTAATTCTACGATATACATTCAATCCTCCATGTGATTCCACTTGCAATATTCATTGCAATGCTAGGCTCAACAACTAACACCCATGCAAGTTCACTTGCAATATTGGGACAAACAACAAACAAACATGCAATTTCATATGTGATGTTGGTCAAATCATCCTCCTAGTTGATAACACCAACCCCACAAATCCCATATTGTACATAGACCCTTACATTATTCAACAATGATAAAAGGTCCATCTTTCTCTTATCCTCTACTTCATAATATTCCTCCACAACCATGAAAGGCATGGAAAACATCATCATTTCTCAGTGTTTTCAAGATGAAATCCCTAAAATATATTATCACTAAAACCGAAGATGGATATATATCAAAAAATATCCATTACACATTCCTTTGTTTTGTGAAATCCATAATATTGGATCTTTCCACTTCTAATGTGCATTATAAGAAATCAATTATACAATAACATATATATTATACTTGCAACATAAGTAAAATAACATGAATCATCATCATCTTTTGGTTGAATTAATTGTAAACTAGCTTAGATCCATCTTAATTTTAAATCTATTAAACAATCTAAAAAAATCTAAAAAAATGAAATGCAAATCTCTTAATACTTGAATGATCCTTAATTAATATGGATTTACATTTTTATATATATATGAGAAGGAAATAGTATGAAAAAAAAGGAACAAATCTAATCAATGTATAAAGAATTAATTTAAAATTAATATGGATTTACATTTATATATATATATGAGAAGGAAATAGTATGAAAAAGAAGGGAACAAATCTAATCAATGTATAAAGAATTAATTTAAAATTTGTTGCGTGTCTAGGATAAAGCATGTGTCCAAGGAAAGAAAAAGGGGAGAAATCTCATATTTCTTGAAAACAAGGATTATGGGGGAGGTTTTTTTTTTTTCTTTTACCTTTTTTCTTTCATCTGAGAATGGAAAAATGTTAATCTAGGAGATTGAGAGTAAAATTGTTGGGCATTGTTTGAAGGATAATGTGTTAAGGAGAGTTATCTATTGGTGAGAGGGGGAGAAAGTCCAAGGAATTAAAGAGAGAGTGAGGCTAGGAAGGTGAAGACTGTAGAGATTTGGTTAACCATTGATCTCGCAAGGAGAGTCATTTGTCCTCCACTAGTTAATATTAAAAGTTTTTTTCACTAAGAACTTGTGGCTTTTATTCATTACAAGAACACTTGTGGAGGTTGTGAACACTTATGTATGTTAAGTTTATGAATGTAAATTTTTTATCTACTTATTTATGTATTTCCTATATATATATATATATATATATATATATATATATATATTTCATATCCTTTATTTCATATTTATGTATAGATTATAAAAAAATAGAGAAATTACTTTTTTTTTGCAAGAAGAGTTTTGATTTCAAGATACTTTATTTTCTAAAAAATAAAATGTAAACATGTTACTCTTTTCACTTATAATCTCATATGCTTGGAAATTAGATGTAAAATTTCTTTCTTTAGATATTATTTCAAAGTTGTGTTTGGACTGAAATTTAATGAGATGTTAAAAGAAGTTAATTCAGCCCTTGAAACACTCAGTTACATATGTTATCATAGTCAAATTCAAAACATTGGAGCTCTAAAGTTTTTCAAAAAAATTAATATTTAGTGTGTGAAGGTTTTCACACTT
Organism: Picea engelmannii; assembly: GCA_009831015.1. Taxonomy (NCBI): domain Eukaryota; kingdom Viridiplantae; phylum Streptophyta; class Pinopsida; order Pinales; family Pinaceae; genus Picea; species Picea engelmannii. The sequence continues at coordinate 162,497 of ML784660.1, read as the reverse complement.
AGCCATAGTAGTTAGAGATTTCTGGAAAACAGTGGGTAGGAGCTTATGAAAAGTCCAAACTTTCATAAACTCCCGCATAGTGTTTTCGAAAAATCTCTAATTAATATTATAAAACAAATTAATATATATATATATTTTTTTTTTAAATAAAAAAAGGGGGAGATCCTGCTGTCATATATTATCAAAAACTGTAACAGAGTTTACATGGTCAACAGTCTGAAACGTCAAAAATGTTGCCGGAGACCGGAAACCAGCATTGGCAAAACATCTATTATCCATTGGCACCTGTTCT